>BMAC01000106.1:966029-990024 GCA_014905375.1 Phtheirospermum japonicum | reverse complement strand
CACATCAGTTTGCTCGCAAGAGTACGAGGTAACTGTAGGGTGATGAGTTTGACTCGAGTCGTATCTCTCGAGGAAACAACTATTCGGTTTTTCGGATGTTTTTCTCAATTTACCAACTAGAATAAAATACATGTACAATTGGGGTTTTAAAAGAAATTGAGTTGATCATTATAAYTATAGCAATAATTAAACTAAATCTATTTAAACTAATTATTCTAACTAAATTATCAACTACGAGMAATAATTAAACTACTTGAACTCAAGAACTAAGAATCAATAGCAACGAATCTATAGCATAAATATAATAACTACCCTTAAGCAATCRCATCATACGAATCCAAGAACGAATAATTAAGCATAAATCAACTCGCATAAATAAACTAAATTAACCAATATCYAATATCCAAGCATAAAACGATTAAACTAATTAAACTAGAATTAACTAAGAGATTAACTAACAATTAAACTAACAATTAAACTAGAAATTAACTACTAAATTAACTAAGAGTTTAGAAAACTTATTGGAACTAATGAAAGCAGTAAAAAGCTCCAGCTATTCTGGAGTTGCACGTCGATCTTGTGCGAAGATTGAATCCCGAACGCGAATTCGATGTTTTGGACGCGTTGTTCTTCGACCCTTGATTTCTGTCTTAAAATCTCGTTATGAGATGTGGGATTATGTTTACTATCCGCTAAAATACCCTAGGGGGTCGTGTGTTCTCTCCAAAATCCGAAATAAGGAGGGTTTATATAGATATTACAAGTCTTGGTGCACAAGAAACCCTAAAATCCGAATTCGGGGCCGTCGCATCGACGGTGCGTCGACTGACGCGTGCTAGTACTCGGCGTCGGTGCTGCCTGGGCGTGCGCGTCGGCTAGGTGGGTGCATCAACTGGGTGCGTCGACATCGACGCTTCAGCAAGTTACGTCGACGTTGCGTCGACATCGGTGCGTCGACATCGACGCTTCAGCAAGTTGTGTCGACAGTGCGTCGACGCTGCGTCGACTGACGCAGATCATGGCTCGCGTCGATGGAGCATCGACGGTCGCGTCAGTCGACACGACTTCGTGTCTGCCTCCGTCTCTCTCTATCTTTTGCTACTCGTTTCGCCGGAAAGCTCGTTCTCCTATTCTTGAACATCGAACTTCGTCTATTATGCGCTGAACTCTTCCGGTTACTTAGCTGTAAGGTGAAAACAACGAAATATCACCTATTTGCATCAATTACGATTAAAATACGGTAAAATAAGTCAGAACTATAAAAATACGGAATTACGCTTAAATCGTCCAACTTATACTTAAAACAAATAGAAAACGAACTAAAAAGCTAATAAAAATAAGGACAAATCTACTCTAATCAGTTATACTATTATATTTCTTGACTAATAAAATACATGGAAATTAGAATGTAGTGAAAGTTATATGTTTTAGAGATGTAATTATAGAGTTTCTATGTACGAGGACTAGGGATTTCTTTTTGATTAATTTATATATGAAGTTACTAAATTAACTATTTAGTAAGTCTTTACGTACACAAATATATTAATATAGTCAGAGATATAGTTATAATCTTGTACTTTGATGTCATAAATAAAGTATAACCTATATCTTATCCTGGTTAGATCTTTTAAAAGAGAGAGTAGATGCAGACCGAGTGTTAACCTTCAGTTGGGCTAGTCACTAACAGAGGGGGAATGGATGAATTCACTGAGGAGTTGTTAGCAACTAGGGAAGACAACCGAACCTTATTAGTATGTTAGGATACTTTCTAAGAGGACTGAGGTCGTATCAGGGAACATACTTTTAGATTCAGAGAAGTAGAGGGATTAGACAAACCCTTGAGGCTCGTAGAAGTATTTGTGTCATTTACAATTTGTACATTTATTTGCTTTAATTGATTTAGCTATTTACTACTAAAATATTGTGCCTTGTGCCAACATTTAGATTTATTTAGTTATTTGCAAAGTACTTTTTTGTTGCCTACTCTAAGTCTTTTCCACTGCCAACTTAAGTTTCTGAATGGAGGAGAAGTAATTGATTTGAAAAATACTGCCCATGAAGGATATATTCCATCAGTGAGATATTACCCCATATTCCTTGCTTGGCCATTTACGACATAATTTATCTTTAGTTCTCGGCTTTCCACGATATTATTAGAAATAGGAAATTGTCCAAGTACATTGATGTCATCTCACGAACCTAGGGTTCTAAACTAGGTGTACTTGATTTAATGAAGTCTAATTAGTTTGAATGGTTATGGTCTATGGTTTAGGTTGAGTGGTTACGGAATGATCTCAAGTTTGGTTTAGGTCATACCATGAATAGTAACATTGTTATATAAATATGAAATGGTTCAAGGTTTGCATAGCTCGATGATAATTTCATGGAAAGTTTTTATGATCTTACGGTTTTATGGGCCGACGCTTATATGGGTCGGAAAAAGGTTTATGGATGTGTTTAGTAGTATGGTTAGCAAGTTTAATGGTTATAAGGTGATGCTTAAGTGGATTTTTGGGGTTATGGTTTTATGGCTAAGGATTTTATCTTAACTTTGATATTGATGTAGCTCTTTGAGTTATCATTTTATGGTTCAACATGATGAGGGTTTTTGATGATCGCATGTTTTATAGTTAGCTCGATGGTATTCGGTTCAAGAGTTAAGGGGTATAAGTTTTTATATCTAAAAATAATTTTCTCGATAGAGAGCTAAAATTACTTATGCAGGTAAAGCAAAATTTCGTTAGACAGTGGGGGACGGTTTACCGAGTTCATAAAATACAAAGTAAACTAAGGGGGAATTGGGGGGACGAACTCGTCTAGTGGAATGTTGAGATTGGTACTACGTCCGGCTAATACAACAACTTGAGCTGCGCACTTGTTCCTCCAAATGGCTTTCCTGGGCTGACCGAGATCACCCTTACAAAATTCGAACGAGGGCAGATCCTTTTCCATCTTTTCCTTGTCTAGTTGGAAGTTGAGACCGGCTTCTTGGGTCTGTTGTTTTGCCCGCTCAATGGTGATCTTGAGGTACACATTGGCCCCTTTGCCCACCTTTTACAAAAACACCATAGTGTGAAGGTAGGTGGACATCCGACTATTCTTGTACGCGTCCACAAATCGCCAACCTACCTCTCCTAAAAAATGTGTGGTGACTTTCCTCAACTCCGCGACCATGAGCCACATGAACCTCCTTCTCCTTCTCCTTCTCCTTCTCCCATAGCTCGTCGTGAAGACCGTCCAGCTCTGTCTGGTGGTTTTCCTTCAAATTGGAGAGCTCGGATACAACCTCAGACTTTGCCATTTCCAACTGGCATTGTAAAATGTTCAGCTCTTCTTCACGGGCCAATATTTAGCGACAAGCCTCATCCAGCTCACCTTGAGTTAAGGAAAGTTGGTAAGTCTGCTTATTGGACTGGGCTGCTAGCTCGATGGCCGCTTGTTTCCATTTATCCAGTGATTCCTCTTCAAGGTTATTAGCCAGCAAACGATTGGACAAAGAGATAAGAACATGCTCTATCTACATTCAAGAAAAGTACAGTTTAAAGATGTTTTAAGAAGATTAATGAGAAAGTTTTATGTAAGGAAGGTCATTACCTACGAGAAGTGCCATGAAAGAAAGGCCACCTACTCGGGGATGCTTAGGCTTTCCAGTTGCTTCTTGTCCAGGGTTAGCACTTGGATCTCGAGGAAGGGAAAGATTTGTTCGCCATCCTTGCAGTTCAGGAGGCCGACAGACTGGATTGGCGAGCTCGAGATAGATGCCCCATGAGTGTGTCAATGTTTGGGGTGGGGAGATGCATATCAAGCTTGAGAGAAACCGCGCACAGTTTTCTTCCTCTTTCCCTTGACCACTGATGTTCAGAGAGGCAATTCATCATCGGTGATGTCGTCAATCTCAACCAACTGATTCCTCGCCATAAGGGCAGTCACTACCTCTTCTTCAATGTTTGTGGTCGAGGCTGAGGAGGTGACAGTGGGCGTTGGATCCGTTTAGGCAACCTTTGCACCCTCTGAGCGGGATGAACTGATGAGCACGAACTGTTCTGCAGAAAGTGAGATGGTCAGTGTTCATCATAATATAGGGTAGAAAATGAAAGGCCTGAGGAGTATCAACATAAAGAATTCAGATTTTGTCATCTTCAGAGGTCGGCGACTGATTTGTACATATTTCTGTGTGATTTTCGTATGTTGTTGTGTCTTGTCGTGTGTGATTTAGTCGGGTTTTAATCGTATTTTGTCCTTTTTTTTATTTTTGCATTTTCGTAGCTTTTGTCATCTTTTTAAAACATTTTGTGTTTCTCTTTTACTTTTTGTAGATTCTTATGTTATTTTGCTTTTCTTTATCTTAGGGTAGTCGATCAAGCCTAAGAGCGTTCTCGAGGATCACAATTGGCTCGATTTGATGAAAATACGACTCAGACCCACGAAGCACAACCACCGATCGATGCATCATCGACACCCAATCGACGTGTCGTCGATACCCAATCAACGTGCCATCGATGCGCCATTGATGGGGCCATTTTATAGCATTGGTGGTCAGGCCATTTTTAGCCTTTTTTGGGAAAAATAACTGTTTTACCCACACTCTCGCCCCTATAAATATGACATTTTAATTTATAAATTAAAGTTCTTGAACCCCTTAGGGTTTGACAGCCCTAAAGTGTTCATCATTTCTTTTAATTTTCTCTTCAAATTTCTTCACTCAATTTTAAGCTTTTAATTTTTAGTAGAACGTGGATTCCTGATCATTGCTCGGATGTAGAATATAGCTTAATCTGAATTAGCGTATTTTCTCGTTTGAAGTATGAAACTCTCTAATTTTAATTAGTAAGTTTTCAATTTCTTTTCTTCAATTATTCCAATTTTGTGTTTGTTCTGATTATGAGCTTTCTTGTTGGGTTTGTGATGTTCTTGATTTGTAATTATTTTTCTTGCATTTTTCGTGGTATTATGTTATATAATTGTTAGTAATTCATAGCTTTTTTACCATAGTTGCTTTATTTCAAGCTTTCTATATTTAATCATGTTCATGTTTGTGTTGAGTTTGAATTGATGTGTTACTTGATGATTGTTGGTTAGAATTCATGGGTCTAGTGCTTGGATGAGTTTAGAACCATCAATCGGCATTGTTGGGTGTTTAATTTGCAAGTTGGGATTGACAACCCCAACTCATAGATTAAGTGTTTGATGAAATATAAATTGATCGTGGAGACGATTCTAGAGCCCTAGACCCCCTGTTTTATTAATCTTTTCAAAGTTGTCGATATTGTTTCTCGTCATTTAAATTATCGTCTTGGCCATTACAACTTTAAAAATGAAAGTTTGACCATTTGTTTAGCGTAATCTTTTTCATTGTTTCCTAATTCATGAATCAAATCCGAGAATTAATTTTCCGACTAGTCTTCCTCGAGAGATTCGACTCGAGTCAAGCTTTCCACTAACAATCGCTTTGTTCTCAAGCGAACAAGCTTTTATTAATAAAAAGTAAGTGCAAAAAGCTCGACTCAAAACTTGCGTCGTTGCCGGGGAAGGATAAAGGTTTTGATTTTTGGGTTTGGGGTTTTCTCTTCATGACCTTTGTTTGTGTATAGTGTTTGTTTGTTATTTTTCTTTTTAATTATTTTTGTTATCTTCCGCCGGTACGTTTAATATCGTGTGTTGTGTATGCAAGGTACCTCGACGACCCCAACCGCATCCCTTGAGGCCCGAGATTCAACGTACTATTCCAAAAAAAAAAAAAAAGAATGTCTAACTATTGAGCATCTCCACCATATGGCGATCCGTAAGCTTGTCGTGCCCCTCGAACGGCCATTCTATTGAGCCCCGTGATGTGGGAGTACGATCTTGATGATTTCTACTCCGAACAACTCCCGATTTTCCATGGTCTCCCGAGTGAGGATTCTCTTAGGTTCATTCATGAGTACGATGTCATTACCCGAACCTTCCCTCTTCAAGGCCTTACAAAAGATCAAGTGAAGATGCGACTCTTTGTCTACACGTTAAAGGATCGGGCAAGAACATGGTCAACAAATTTAGAGCCCAACTCCTTGAAAAAGTGGGAGGAAGTTCACGATTGATTCATGGGGGCATTCTACTCCCCTCAATCCGAACCTCCGAATCATCAATGGATCTCATCTACAAACTCTTATAACCCAAACCACAATAATCCATATGCTCCGCCCGATCACTATGATCCTTGTTTTGATACTTATGCCCCAACTTCCAATTTCCATAATCCTAAATATAATAACTCATACGCTCCCCCCGCCTCCTCTTTTTGTTACATAGGATATGACTCGTATGCTCCACCCGACTCTAATTCTTTCTATCCTACGACTCTTGTGCTCCTCCCGACTCAATTTCCTACTACCCGAGCTATGAAGAGTATACCCCACCTCCTCCTCCCGACCATAATCAACAAATATAATATCATCTCGATGTCCCACTCAATAATGATCCTTACTCAGTTATCCGTGATGAGGTGAAATGGCTTACTTTCAACGATCTGCTGATTTTTGATGCGGTGGATCCTACCTTGATGATGGTAATTCGAGCTTGAATGCTAATTTGGGAGAGGTGTATAAGGAGGTTGAGATTGGGAATTTAGTTGAATACATCACCCCTCTTGTTCTTTTTGATGATGTTTTGGACAAAAGTGTAGGGGTGTTGCCATTGGAGATTCCAGTGGGTGTTGGAAAACTGAGTTTACTCGATCTTTGTGAGGATAATGAAGTGGTGCCAGACTTGGGAAATGTTGAGATGGACGAGCCTCTTCTTGTGCCACCTGAAGCTTTGTTCGAACTTGAGATTGAGATGGTGGAAGAGATAATCGAGAAGGATTCCGATTCCCCCTCCCCTATGCTCGGATATGGCATTATGTGTTTTTGAGAACGTTGAGGGGGATAACAAAGAAATGAAAGATTTTGGGTTGGTCGATGGTCGTTCCTTTTGTTCAACCGATTTTATAGTTATTTCGGTGACCAAGCATCATTCCACGCTCCGATTAACTTTCAAAATCTTTTTGGTGATTGACTACTCACGTTTCCGACCTTCAAAGCAAGTTTAAGCTTTCATTTCTCTATTCCTAGAACTTGCTTGGCATGCCCACCTCAGTGATTTTCATCGCCCGCTCATACTTTTAGAGAACACTAAGGCTTGGCACGATCTTCACCTATTTTTGGATCTCGGATAGCATCGCTCATATAAGTCGTCGAGTTTGGACATTAAAAAAGCGCTTCTTGAGAGGCAACCCAAGTTCTTACTTTTCTTTTTGCTCACCCCGGAGGCATTTTAAAAAGGTCTGAAGTTCTGATCGGAAAAAAGTGATCGAAAACGAGGTGCAAAAGCATAGCCATCGATCGACGGAGAGCGTCGACGCCATGTCGACGCTACCCAGTTGCAAGTCATTGATCAACGCAATAGGTCGATAACTTCTCTGTCCAATCCATCGACCAGCCGTCAATCTACGAAAGAGGTCAACGAACTCTCTGTCCTGACCGTCGACAGGCTGTCGATCGATGCCCCTATCGACGACGACCCAGACCAGGCTGCTCATTTCAACCCGTCCCAAAAAAATAAGAGTACAAAAAATCAAAAAATTGCTATTTCAAAATATTTCAAAAATGTTTCTTCCTCATTTTTTCTTTTTTTTTCAAATAAAAAATCCAAACAATATTGAAAACTTTTAATAAATAAATAAAATTAAAAAATTTTCAAATCTATTTTTTCCCTTTGTACTTTTTTTATTTCTGTTCAAATCTTTTGGTCTCTTGTTTTCTTTATTTAATAAAATTGAAAATTTTCAAAAATACAAAAAATATTTTTCTGTTGTACATTTTGATGTTTTTAATTTTATGTTCGAGTCTTTTACGTTTGGTTTTCCCCACTTACTGTTTTTTGTAGGTTCCTCTCGACTCCACCACCCGTTGGATGTCACTTCACGCCGACTCATCATCACAAGCGTGACTATAGGGACGTATCTCTCGCGCTTCTCTTTTACCATACTTTATCTTATTTTATGTGCAATGTGGGTATTGCATGGTTTAAGTGTGTGTGGGGGTGGGGTGGGGTGGAGTTGTCCTTGTTTAGTAATTTCTTTCGTATGCTTGCTTGTGTATATGATTTGAGTTGTGTGGATTGATATTGGTTGGAACCTTGACGAAGTGATGTGGTTAGATGCTTTGGTTAGGTTGTTTAGATTTTTGTTTAATAATAGTGTAATTACGGGGCATGAAGTGTAGGAATCCTATGAAGTGTTTTGAACTTTTTCTATTTGTGAAATCCGTTATGAGAGTTGAATGCTCTCTACTAGCCCCATTTTCAAATGCCCTCTATAGGAATTTTTGTAAATTTTTCATTTTATTTTTTGAGACGTTAAAAACTCCACGTGCTTATCAAAAATATTGTGAGTTGCATTTAGCAACAAGTGATTGGAATCAATGAACTCTCATTTTTGAATTGTAAATATCTTGTTCATCTAGTACCTCTCCTTCATGAGTACTTATCAAAAAATATAAAATAAAAAATAAAGAGAAAAGAGAAAAAAAAGGCACAAGAAGAGAAATCCTTGTACATGTGATGTATATATAATAAGTCGTGCAACCCTTGTACGCATTTTTAATTTTTACTTTTTAGATTTTATTGTTAAAGAGGTGCATAGATGATTGGGCTAGTAGGGTGCCGACTTAGTGGTTTGCACATGAATATATCTTGACCGAGGCATGGATGGGGGACGTGCATGAAGCGCAACATATTACTTTTAGGTGTTCAGAAGGAAATCCAAACCTTTTATCTCAACGTATCATGGTCGTCCTTTTAGTTGAGTTTCCAATTGATTTAATACATAACTCCTTTAATCATTTGAATGCATTAGTTTTTAGTTCATTAGGTGGTTAGGTTTTCCTTGTCTATAACTAGGCTCAGTTTTGCTTGAGGACAAGCAAAAAGTTAAGTGTGGGGGAGTTGATTTGTACATATTTGTGTGTGATTTTCGTATGTTTCTGTGTCTTGTCGTGTGTGCTTTAGTTGGGTTTTAGTAGTATTTTGTTCCTTTTTCCTAATTTTGCATTCATGGCTTTTAATGTCTTTTTAATACTTTTTGTATTTCTCTTTTACTTTTTGTAGATTTTTATGTTAGTTTTCTTTTCTTTGCCTTAGGGTAGTCGATCAAGACTAAGAGCATTCCCGAGCATCACAACTGACTTAATGTGATGAGAATACGACTCGAACCCGCGAAGCACAACCACCGATCGATGCGCCATCGATGCTCAATCGACGCACTATCGACGTGCTAATTGACGCGTCGTCGACGTGCCATCGACGGGGACATTTTCTAGCATCGGTGGTCAAGCTATTTTTGGCCATTTTGGGCAAAATGACTATTTTTCCAACACTCTCACCCCTATAAATATAACATTTCATTTTAGAAATTAAAGTTCTTGAACCCCTTAGGGTTTGATAGCCCTAGAGTGTTCTTCATTTCTTTTCATTATCTCTTCAAACTTCTTCACTCAATTTGAGCTTTTAGTTTTTAGTAGAACATGGATTCTAGATCATTGCTTGGATATAGGACGTAGCTTAGTCTAGATTAGCTTATTTTCTCGTATGAATTATGAAACTCTCCAACTTTAATTAGTAAGTTTTTAATTTGTTTCCTTCAATTATTCCAATTTTGTGTTTGTTTTGATTATGAGCTTTCTTGTTGGGTTTGTGATGTTCTTGATTCGTAATTATTTTTCTTGCATTTTTCATGGTTTTATGTTATATAATTGTTAGAAATTCATATGATTGTAATTATTGTTATTCAAAGCTTATTTACCATTGTTGCTTTATTTCAAGCGTTTTTATTTAATCATGTTCATGTTTGCGTTGAGTATGAATTGATGCGTTACTTGATGATTGTTGGTTAGAATTCATGGGTCTAGTGCTTGGATGAGTTTAGAACCATCAATTGGCGTTGTTGGATGTTTAATTTACAAGCTGGGATTAACAACCCCAACTCGTAGATTAAGTATTCGATGAAATGTCAATTGATCGTGTAGACGATTCTAGAGCCCTAGACTCCCGTTTTATTGATCTTTTCAAAGTTTTCGATATTGTTTCTCGTCATTTAAATCACCTTCTTCGACATTACAACTTTACAAACAAAAATTTGACCGTGTGTTTAGCATAATCTTTTTCATTGTTTTCTCATTTGTGAATCAAACACGAGAATTGCTTCTGATTAATCTTCCTCAAGAGATTCGACTTGAGTCAAGCTTTCCACTTACAATCGCTCTGTTCTCTTGCAGAAGAACTTTTATTAATAAAAAGTAAGTGCAAAAAACTCGATTCAGCGACTAAGTCTAGCAAAAGTATATACCCTTTTGGACTCGGTAAGCTTTACCACGTCACAAGGGAATTTATTCCATTTTTCGATCTGGTCTATATATCTTTTATGGAGGGAAGCGAGGTTTTCCCTCACGACTATTTGCTCTTGAGGAGGGGTTACCTCTTGCCATTCAGTTGGGAAGGGCCAATGTTCGCGGGAGCAGAAAAAAAATATTTTTTCTCGCCATTCATGGACTTTAGAAGAAGAGAGAACAAGAAAATGTGCCTTATGGTGGGAAGAGAGGTAGAATGTGCCCTTTTGGTTTTTTATTCCATAACAAAATAAAAGGAAATTAACAAGTCTCTACCTTATAATATTTACATAGTATCATATAAGTGGTAATAAATTGAATGGAGTTCGGAGCCATCTGGAGTAGGGGGAATCCGTATTTTTCGGCTAGAGTAATCATGGAAGGATGCATGGGAAACCTAATCCCTTCTCTTACATGGTCGTTAAAAATGATAATATGATTAGGGGGATTGTTAGGGTCATTCATGTCGGCCTTAGGCTTGACATAAAACACGGTGTCTGGAAGGTGGAGGTTCTTAACAAACACTGGGAGTGAAATAAGGTCTGGAAGGACCCAAGGGTTTTCTATGGTGACCCTGCTACATTGGGGAAGAGTTGGCAGGTCAGCAAGATTCGGAGGTGGAATAACGGTTACTAGGTTAAGTAGGTAAAAATTCAGTTCGGGTGAAGGAGGAAAAGCTCGTGATTGAGGTAGAGGGATTGCTTCAGGGATTCCCTCAGTTAAAACCCTAGTATGAGCTTCCAGTTCAGCCCAAGTAGCGCTCCCTGTCGGTTCATCTCTGAGGCCAGTTCTAGGTTGATCAGCATTTTCCTTAATATTTTTCCTAGTCAAGGGAATTTCTGTGGAGTCGCATTTAGAAGAAATGTCTGGGTTAGGGGCTGAGTTCATGGGAGAACTGGGGTTATGAGAATCAGAGTCAGAGGATGTTAATAACAAAATATACAACAACCATAAA
The DNA here is from genome assembly GCA_014905375.1 of Phtheirospermum japonicum. Lineage (NCBI taxonomy): Eukaryota > Viridiplantae > Streptophyta > Magnoliopsida > Lamiales > Orobanchaceae > Phtheirospermum > Phtheirospermum japonicum. The sequence goes on along the minus strand of BMAC01000106.1, from coordinate 978,669 downwards.
ATAAAAAATGGGGGAAGGGGAAGAAGACGATATATTCAGAATACAGGAAATTAAATCGAAATGTGAAATGCATTATAGAAAAATAAACTAATAGAATTAGAGGGACTTACCCATGTAGCGCAAATCTGGGGATTTGCCGAGCTAGTTTCTTGATCAGAGGAGAGGAGATATTCTTGCTGGAAAAATCTCGAAGGTTAACAATGGTGTATGGTGCAAATGTTTTTCTGTTTTGATTAACAGAGGAGGTGTTTTGCATGTAATTGTGGCATTTTTTCATTATTTTAGTTAGGGTTTAGTGTCATTTTTAGTAGTTTTGAGTCAAATTTCATTAGGGTTTTAGGTTGTTTTCTTGCTTTTATGTTTTGAGCTTTATTTATTCGATATTGGTGATGTTTGTGTGATTATTGGATTTTTAAGTGCAAATTATTGTTTTGTAGGTGGCTAAATGAATTAGATTCGCGCCAAGACGTTCCGGCATACGCCTAGGTTCAAGCCAAGGCATTGAGTCCCAAAATCCGTACCGAAATGAGAGAACCGAGCCAAAAGCAGCCCGAATCGACTAACGACAGCCCATATCGACTGATAGTCGATCGACTGACCATGGATCGACTAAAATCGACCAAATCGACTGCTCGACACTAGCCGACTTCAAATCAGCAAAGCAGTCGATTGACTGCCTTGCAGTCGATCGACAACCTTTCGATCGACCGCTCCGCGGAGGGTTTGGGCATTTTAACAAATTTGCCCCTATAAACAACTATATAAACCCCCACATCTTTCACCAACAAGTATCCATCAAATCCACTCTCCTCCCAACTCTTTCATGTGTTTGGGATTAATTCACTCTAGTTTTTAGATTTATTTTCTCTCTCTTGGGTTTAATTTTCAAGTTTTAGATTTTAGACTTAATTTTGAAGCTCTGCCTTGGGTTTGTAAGCCTAAGAAGAATTCAATTCCTACCTTGGATTTTATTTTGTTGAAATTTCATTCAAGTTTGTATTTCCTTTCCTTAATTCAAGTAAGCTTTCTTTTAATTTTATGTTTGTTCTTCAATTTCATGCTTGCTCTTCATTTTATGAATTTTGCCTTAGCTCTTAGATTTATTGTTAGATTTGTCCATGGAATCTAGGTGAGTGACACACCAAGATCATAGATCTAATCCTTGATCATTTTTATTTTGAGTATTTCATATGCTTTGTTGGGATTTTGTTTTCGTGCATAGTTGTAAGTTGAATCCTAGATCTACTCTTTGTTTCTTGTTGTTTCTCGCAAAGTTTTAAACTTTCACGTCAACTTTTTTTTGCTTTTTCTATTGGTGCTTTCAGTTTTTGCTAATTTGCATTATTCTCAATTTTATGATCATGCATGCATGGTTGTACTTTAGGTAATTTTAGTTGTACTTGGTGAAACATTGGTTTTTGTTACTTGTTTTTATTCTTGCTTGCTATTTCCATGAGGCTTATCCACGAGGCATCCTAAATACTTGCATTTCCTTTCATAGTTAGTCATAGTTTCATCTAGATTCCATTTATTTCACTTTTCCTTTATTTTCACAAGTAAAAAACACATAGATTCTTACAATTGAATCGAATTCCGATAATACCAAGTCATAGAACCCTTTGATATTCTAGTTTTCATTTGTATTTGACATTTTTGTTAAGTATGCAAGGTTCGTATGGCAATGGGGGTAACATTCCTAACATGGGAAGGCGTGGTGCAAACCATGTTGGGAATGGAATGATGTATAATGGCTTTGGCAACATGGGAGGGCATGGTGAAAACCATGTTGCCAATGGTGGACTCGGCTATGGACAACCCAACATGGGAGGGCATGGTGCAAACCATGTTGGGTCTAGTGGCTTCACGGTTAAGAATGGTTCGTATGGAGGATATGGTGCTCCCAATCACTTTCCGAATATGTATAATCCGACATTCGGTCCATATGGTGGTTATAATGCTCCCAATCATTGCCCGAATATGTTTAATGGTGGCTTTGGGAGTCCGAATGGGAATGTGGGTGGCCAATATCTGAATCCTGGCCCGTATGGAGGTCCTCATACTAACGATTTCAATTATACCCCGATTGATGCCACCAATAGTGCTCAAGATCCCGATCCATATGAGTTTTTTAGAGGTGTGAGCTCCAATGCCCCCTCTGTACGCACTATGAGAGATATTAACAAACCATTTTTGGGGACGTTTATTCCACCTCACGTATCCCTCCCTCTCGAGCGAATTTATCCTCAAGCCATGTTTTATAGTGCTAATGAAGTGAGTGAAGTTTCTTCCTCTCGGGAGCTTGAGTTGGAAAGGGAAATAGCGGATATGAAAGCTCAAATTGCTAAGTTGTCTAGTCCATACCCGGTTCCTCCGTGAGCATCGTGTGAAGTGCTTGGTCACGGCACCACGTCTTGTCCTTCAAACCTCTCGTTCAATATGCCAATGTCTCATTCGGAGGAAGTATATGGAAGCCATGGATATCAAGCGAAACCCGGTTGTGTTAGACCATCTTTTGATCCACCGCCGACTCATAATCCTCCTTATCATCCTAGCAACCAAATGCATTCGACTGGTTATGCCAATACATATGCGGGTGTTACTCCTCATGTGGATCCACTTGTACCGGTGAATGATCCTACCCCACCTTCCGACCTGAATCTCTTGGTCATTATGCAATCTTTTCCCGTGGCGTCGGCCTCGTTCGATACTAAGTTCAATGCTCTTGAGGCTACGACCAATGGATTACACACTAACATGGAGCAACTAGGAAGCGATGTCAATATGCTTAATTGAGCTAATGATATAGAAGAGTTGCCAAGCCAACCTTCGTATCCTCTTGCGTTCACGACCCTTGGAAGTGGTGGGGTAGTTGATAATACGATTGTCCCATCATTCGACGAGGAGGTGGTTTCTATTCCAAGTGTTCTTACTCCTCCCAAGTCCACCCCCGTGGGCCCCACTTTGGCAAATGAACTTCCCGATGGCCTACACAAGTCTTCAAACCCGTAAAAGGCACCAACCAACCTCTAAATCCCCTATGCCTTCTCCTTCAAAAATATCTTTTGAAGAGTGGTTACATATGGATGTGATCTGAGAATTGATCGAACAAGTTTATATGGAGGAAATGAGCATTGGGGATGAGTTTGAATCGGGGGCTTGTGTTAAAGGTTGTGGTGAGGATGATGAGCCCCTTGTTCGTAACGACGAGTCCATTGTGCTTCGATGTACCCGAGATTTGTGTGCAAAATATCATTTATGTGTCGTTAAGGGCAACGATGACTTTTTAGAGGGGGAGGTGGGGTTTATTGATGATAAGACCGAAAAACGTGAAGACCATCTTGAGGGGATCATGGAATTGTTCGAATTAGCCCCCAATGAAGACGAGAGGAGGCACAAGCCCGATCCTAAGCCTCCTGCATCTCACCTCAAGTACGTTCGTTCATTTGGAGGAAGAGGAGAGCAAACCGATTATTATCTTTGCAAATTCAAATCGAAATGAAGATGAGATGTCGATTGAAGCGCTTAAAGTTCATAAGGGTGTTATTGGTTGGAGATCCGAAGTTATTAAGGGAATTAGCCCTTGGACTTACATGCATAAAATAAAATCATCTTGGAGGATGATGCCAAACCATATCGAGAATTCCAAATGTATTTGAATCCAAATTTTAAGGTGATAGTGAAGACGAGAAATTGAAATTGTTGGAGGAAGGATTAATGCTCGAAATTGCTGGTAGTGAGTGGGTGAATCCCATCCTCATAATACCAAAGAAAAACAATATATCCATTGCCGAGGACGAAAAAGGGGGGTTGTTGGCCACGAGGGCTAAAATGGGATGGAGGATGTTGATCGATTTTAAGAAGTTAAATGCGGCTACCAAGAGAGGTAATTTCCCTCCTCCGATTATCGACCAAATATTGGAGAAGCTAGCTAGCCATTATTCCTTTTGTTTTTTAGATAAGTTATCGGGTCACTTCAAAACCACAATTCCGCTCGAAGATCGAGCCGAGATGACCTTTGGAAAATTTGCTTCTTGACGACCTTTACTTAGGCTATGCAATGCCCCGAGAGCGTTTCGAAGAACGGATCCCCCCGACAAGTAGGATATGGCTTCGGTGGATCCTCCCGTTCTCTTTCCTCCATGAACAAAAAGGGAGTTCGTCTAGCTAATGACGTAAAACAAGCGCTTCTTGGGAGGCAACCCAAGTTCTTTCCAATTATTTCTTTTTATTTTCTTTCTTTATTACTTTCTTACTATATAAAAATCCAAAAACATTCGAAAATTCAAAAAAAAAGGTTGACTTTTGGATCTTTTTAAACCTTGTTTTGTTTTGTTTGATTCATGTGCATATTTTCTTGTGTTTTTGAATTTGTGTGATTTTCCTTTTTAGTATTTTGTTTTTCGACTCCAACCTTGGTTGATTTGATAAGTTGACTGCGTTCATGGAATCGAGAGACACAAGCCACGCTCGGTTATCACTTGGATTGCTTGGATGCTTAAGTGGACCCCACCGAACTCGACCCAAACTCGCTCGGTTTACGAAACATCTATCTCACCCTCCTTTTACTTTTTTCTCATTAAAATGCAATGAGGGTATTGCATGGTTTAAGTGTGGGGTAGGTAGGTGGTTAGGGTCCGGGTTTTACAAAGCATGATTTGTCTTTCTTAACTCGAGCCTTGGCGAAGTGACGCATTCTTGGCAAAGTGATGCTTACTAATTGCACATGTATATGGTTAAGTCGTTTTTGTGTCTTTTGTGTCTTTATTACATTGTTGAGCAATCACCATATACTTGGAAGTTTGAATAGTTTACTTGTCGGGTTTTTGCATTTTTATGCCCTCTTGTGTAAGGAGTTGAATTTTTGTGCTTCGTTCAAAACCCACACACACACACACACACACATATATATATATATATATAATCAACATTTACTCGTGAAAAGATTGAAAAACTCTAAAATCTCTTTTGATTTTGTTTTTCAAAACCTGGTGCAAACTAGTGAGTAGCCTTGTGTGAATTATCAGTCTTACTTGCATTTTTATGGAAATTGCATTGAGGTGGCTTGATTTTACTCGTACATGATTGAGTTTGAAAATGACCTCGAGGCACATATATTATTTACTCGTGAAAAGATTGCAAAGCTCTAAAATCTCTTTTGATTTTGTTTTCCAAAACCCGGTGCAAACTAGTGAGTAGCCTTGTGTGAATTATCGGTCTTACTTGCATTTTTATGGAAATTGCATTGAGGTGGCTTGATTTTGCTCGTACATGATTGAGTTTGGAAATGACCTCGAGGCACATATATTACCCTTATTCCGGCCATTTTTAAATATAAAAGCTACTTCAAATATTCCAAATGAGCCCCCTTGAGCCTATGCCCCATTTCTTGTTAGCCGAGCTCAGTTTTTACTCTTATATCGTCATATATTGTGAGATGAGAGTGTATGTTGTTAGTTGGCTAGAAATGTGAGGAAATCAATTGTGGGTTTTGGGTTTTGAGTCAAAAAGAATAAAAAAAAAAAATAAAACTCCAACACAAATCACGAAAAGTGATAAAGCGTGCGTTCAAGTGAAAAGCCTAATGTTTAAAAAAGGCTATGTTTAGTAAAAAGAAGCGAATTGAAAAATCTTTTAAGTGTTGTGAAATAAAAGTCAGAAAAAGAGTTTGTACGAACGAAAGAGTTTCAAATGATATCTTGGTGATTTGGGAAAGGGAGAAGCATCTACAAACTTCGACTAGAAATTAGGACGAGTGAATTGGGAACGGCGCTAAGGTTAAGGTTAATTGTGGGCCTTTTTTTTCTGGCCCACGATAATATTTTATTACGAGAAAATGGGCACGCGACATGTGTCCGACACAATGACAGTATGAATTTAATGTTCTGATATTTGATGTATTTTTGAGAGTTTGTGCTTTTACCAAGGGGCGCGTGGATGACCTTTGAGACACTTGTGTTTACATCCAACTTGATTTTCTACCTCAATCAAATAGAATGTGGTGGATTAACTGATATAACATCCAATATTCAGGTTGACATGTACGTGGATGCAGGTTTATAAAGCGACCTCTCCTATAGGAGGGGCGAGCTCTTATGGGGTAAAATAGTATTATAACAGTTCGATATTGAGAGATAGACTTTATGATTAACAGAATATGGGTCCTGGTGGGCTGATATGGATGGTATATATGGTATGGGGCCCCGACGAACTAAGAAAGTGATATGGTTATTAGTTCATGGTTATTATGATAACTTAACAAAATACGAGAATTCTAATATTTATGGTAACTTATCATATAAGAGGAATCCTAAATTTAAGTCGGTGATTAATTATGGTATTGTGGTACGAATAGGAAACGGGAGCCCTAAATCGGGAACACGTCTTTTATCTATATAAAGAAGACTCGGACCTCACTTTTATTCTAAGTTGATTTTATCTTACGTTTTGAGCTCTCGTTTATTCATTATTAAAAAAAAACTGACTTAAGAATCGAAATGACTATTTCGAAACTGTCCGACTTAAATTTTGTTTTATAGGTTAAATAGGTCGTCAAGAAATCAGTCATGTTGGAATGAGTATTTCAAAAGTCAGCGACCTTATTTTTGTGAACAAATTTTTTTGACCGTTAATATTTATAGTTTTAAGAATTACAATTATTTAAGGATAACATATCCACACACAAATATAATATAATTACTATAAAAGTCTGGGTTCATCAATTTGCACGTGACTCAATTAATAACCTAAATCATAAATGATAGATATTATTAGCACCTAGGTTAACACACTTTATTCATATTCACCAATATAACCCTCAACTGGTGTGTAAAATTTAGTCAAAAAGAAACCATAAAAACAGGAGAATTAAACATATTTACTAGAACTTCAACTAAGGCCGCGTGGAAATTACCGTATACAATCCGAACAAAAACAAACCGTATCTAAAACAACTTCCAAAATCCTGCGAAATCGATCCTTCATAACAAACATTATTAAAAAGAATAAATAAAGAAAAAAAAAACATTCACCTAATATTATTCAAATCTCCAACTGTCCAGTCATTGGTATCATTAATTTACTCAAAAATCAAAATTACTTGTTCCACCCTGTCTGCCAGCCCGCCCATCGTCACCGCGTTCACGCGTCTTCTTTTGGCCACCCACTATATATTATCCTTTTTTGTTCTTATTCCTCAGCAGATGCATTTCAATCTCCATCTGCCTTTTGATTTTGAGTTTTTATTTTATTTTCCTTTCTTTTTCCCAATTTACGGAGACGAGTAAATTTCCGATTTTCTAGATAAAGGTTTAGGGCTTTGATTCGTTCAGGCATTTCGTCAAACAGCATGCCTTCTTTAGCAGAGGAGGAGCTTTTCCTACCGTCGACGCCGGGAAAGTTCAAAGATAAATCGAAGACGATGCACCGGCAGTTCCACCGGTGCTTCGCCTCCACGAGCACGATGTTCCTGTGGGCCCTTTTCCTGGTGGCCTTGACGGCAGCGTATCTGAGTTTCCAATCGTTCCTCGATTCCGGTAGCAGGTACTTCTCCGCCACGTGGGGCGGCGTCAACTGGGAGAGACAGGTCCGATCCTCCGCCCAGATCCGCCGCCACAACGGCTTCTCCGTCCTCGTCACCGGCGCCGCCGGTTTCGTCGGGACCCACGTCTCCCTTGCCTTGAAAAAGCGCGGGGACGGCGTCGTCGGGCTCGACAACTTCAACAGCTACTACGACCCTTCTTTAAAAAGGGCCCGAAAAAACATGCTCAATTCGCATGAGATTTTCATCGTCGAGGGTGATATCAACGACGCGCGCATGTTAGCTAAGCTCTTCGAGATCGTGTCTTTCACTCACGTGATGCATCTCGCGGCGCAGGCTGGGGTGCGATACGCCATGGAAAATCCACATTCGTACGTGCACAGCAATATTGCGGGCCTGGTTACGCTTCTGGAAGCGTGTAAAAACGCCGACCGGCAGCCCGCAATCGTATGGGCCAGCTCAAGCTCCGTTTACGGGCTGAACGAGAAGGCTCCGTTTTCCGAATCGGATCGGACTGACCGGCCCGCTTCTCTGTACGCGGCCACGAAGAAAGCCGGGGAGGAAATAACCCATACCTACAACCATATTTACGGGCTTTCGATAACCGGGCTTCGGTTCTTCACTGTTTACGGGCCGTGGGGCAGGCCCGACATGGCGTATTTTTCCTTTACCCGGAATATTCTGCAAGGGAAACCTATTACGATATACCGGGGCAAGAACCGGGTCGAATTGGCCCGTGATTTCACCTACATTGATGATATTGTGAAGGGTTGTGTCGGGTCATTGGATACGGCTCAAAAGAGTACCGGGTCAGGTGGGAAGAAACGGGGCCCGGCTCAATTTCGGATCTTCAACCTGGGCAATACCTCGCCGGTGACGGTACCCATGATGGTTGGGATATTGGAAAAGCAGTTGAAAGTTAAGGCGAAGAAGAATGTGGTTGAGATGCCAGGAAACGGCGACGTTCCATTTACCCACGCGAATATAAGCTCGGCCCAAAGGGAATTCGGGTACAAGCCCACAACCGATTTGCAAACAGGGTTGAAAAAGTTTGTTCGGTGGTATTTATCTTATTATGGCTATAATCATGGTCGATCTGTTGTAAAGTAGAATTTGATTCGAGGTCTTTTCATTCATCCTTTTTTTTAGGAAATAATTTTATTTCATTTTTAACTTTACATGTTCAAAGATTAGATGAAAAGACAATTGGAAGGAAAAAAAAAAATCGAATATTTATTTTCTTGAGAGGAAGATCTCCTTTTCTTCATTTACGATTTTGTTGTTTTCTTTCTTGTAAATGTATAAGATATTTTATTCATAAAATCTTGCTCATATGTTTTTTATTCTCCGATCTGTAGTTCAAGTATTTGCCCATTATCTCATTACTTCAACCTGTAACAAGTTAAATTGTTTACTTTAATGATAAAAATTAAATTATTGCTTTACTAATTTGATATTATGATCATTTAATATATATATTATAACACAAATTATTTTTTTAATATATAAGTGAAATACTCAATTAAAATAGATAGAGCAAATTTAATATATATATTATAACACAAATTATTTTTTTAATATATAAGTGAAATACTCAATTAAAATAGATAGAGCAAGAGCAAGACGGAATGTATATAATTTTGGTTCTAAATTGACACTTTAATATTTCACCCTGAACCTAATAAAAGGACTCGCTAAACTAACTAATAAAACCTCGCCCCGGATGAATTCAGCTCAATAGGTACCTTTTTGGACTAATAAGAGGCTCACTAAACTGACCCATTGATTGCTAATTCAGAGGCATTTCTTTTTAAAAAATTTATTGACTGACTGACCAATTAATTGGTACTGTAGCGCACTTGGACAACATAATCTTTCCTTAAAAAATTGTCTGAAATTTGTTCCTAGCCTTTCAACACATTTGATTTCATGATGATTTCGAAAAAACGCAGAAAATGCTCCATCCTCTTTCCTAATTTTTTACGGCCAAACTGAATCCCCGCCGGCCTCACGGCGTCCGCTAGCCGCCGGCCGATTGCTTCCATGTTGACGGCACCCACACAACATGTCATGGCTGCCTTGCCGACCATCGAGTTTACGTTTCCTCCTCACCGTCTGCCCGTCTCCACGTCGCCCCAGCCCCATATGGTGTCACCTTCTCGGCACTCGCCGACTGCCGCCCTGTCGTACCAGTCTCCTTCCCGCCGCCGCCGAGGTCACCCTCTAATATCCCCGGCATTGCTATTTCGTCGCCATCGTTCCCCATGGCCGCTGGTCCGTGTTTGTCCAGCAACACCGCCGACGTCACGGTCTCTCCGCCGCCGAACCCCATGGCTGCCTCCTCTTTCCTGGCCACAGATTGCTCCGCTGCTCCTTCCTTCTTTTTCGGATCTATTCCGGCGGTTACGAATCAGTCGCCATGGCTTGCTTCTCAAGCAAACGGGCCCGCCGGTTCTTTTGCGCAGCCCTCGCTATCTCCTGGAGATGTTTTGCCCGCCTCTGCGACGACACCCCTGCACCACCCACGTCCTGCCGGAGATGTCCTCAAACACCTCGGCGACGGGCCCTAATTCCACAGCCCTCCCGGTTTACACTCCTGCGACGGGTCACTTTAGATCGTCTCTCCAGCCCGTCCTGCTTCCCAGCATTTTCTGACGGTGGCTGCGCAGCCTGGGACCGACGCGGGATCTCGCCGTCTCTCTCTTCGCTCTTTTCTCCTTTCGCTTTTCCCATGCAACCTGGGATGTCTGGCTTTTTTGGGAAAAATCCAGCCTTTTCTCATGCAGTCAACCCTGCTTTTTCGGCTGACATAACTAGGACCACACACCTAGTCAACCCTGGCCCACTTGCTTTTTCTGCATGCCCACGTGCTGTAACGGTTGCTAGCCCTTACCTTTCTGCTGCGGCCCACCCCACCCTCCCATGTGGCGCCCAACCTTTTAATCCTTGCCTTGAATCCCAACCTCCAGCAGCCCAAACACCTACCTTTGCCCCAAGCCCACTCGGCCCATTTCGCAGCCCATCACTCCCAAGCAATTTTTCCCCCAGCCCAGCGGCTGTCCCAAGGCCCAGGCGGTCCCCTCAAGCGCCCTTCACCTTGGTTTAGCCCAACAAGGACCCAAGGCCTTGCACCTCTCTCCCTCCTACACATAGCCAAGATAGCCCACTCCTATGGAACAACCCGGGCCCGAATGCGCAACCCGTTTCTCGATCCGCCCAGCCTCCCCCACCGGGTTCGACCTTGGGTGCCCCCCCAATCAAGAAAGGGGACTATTTTTCTGTCACTATTGATGAATCCCGCTATCAAAGTCGCGTTTTGAAACTACGCGACTCTCTCATAGGCCGTCTTTTACAACCCAAAGGCTCGAAACCCCTTTCGCTCACTGATTGCAAGGCCGCCTTATCATCTACCTGGGAAACTACTGGATCGTGGAGTTTCGTTCCGCTTGGAAAAGGCTTTTTCAGCATCTCGTTCTCCTCGGCCACTGATAGGGGCGGCGCTTTCGCCAGATCCGCTTGGAGATTCGGCTCAAACACTATTCGGCTCTTCCCTTGGACTCCGGACTTCAACCCCTACAAGGTCTCTTCGACCTCGTCTCAGGTTTGGATCCGTATTTATGAATTACCTATTGAGTACTGGGATCATTCTTTCATTTTTAATATCGCTAGAGTCGTTGGCACTCCTTCACATATTGATGAGCGTTCCATTAATGGCTCAGTGGGTCATTTTATTCGTGTTTTGGTTGATATTAATCTTGAGAATTCTCTGCCTGAGACGGTCATGATCGAACGCGAAGGATACTGCGGGTATATCTCCATTGGGTATGAGAACCTACCGGATTTTTGCTCCTTCTGCAAAACAATTGGGCACCTGGTTGGTTCTTGCCCCTCTCACAAATCTCGCCTCGCTCAGAACGATAATGAGGATGATTGGCATAAAGTTAACCCGAGACGTCCTCGGCAACGTCCTAATTCTCGGGAACCTAAGGCTCGTACCCGTATGGATGCTCGCCCGACTCCCAACCCCACTCAGCCCCCCTTGACGACTTCTAACGCATTTAATGCGCTACAGTCCGACGTCGATTTGGAGCCTCCGTTTCAGCCCTCTTTGGTGTCCCCCCCGGGCCCCGCTTCCGATAAACCTAGACCCAATCTCACTGCTGCTCCTGCTTCCTCCTCTGCCTCATTCGAGAAGAGGCCTCCCTTATCTCTGCCTTTGCCCTCGATACCTCCCGCTATTGGCAGTTATTTCTCCAGGGGTGCTGTGCGTGGCACCCCTGTTACGAACCCATGCCCTGCTCCTATTCTCGGCTCTAACTCCCTGAGTACCCCTACCCCTTTGGCCCCTCAGGATCGTACGCTCACGGTTTACGATCCCAACACTGCATCCGAGTCACTCTTGAAGAGTGCAAAGGACAAGATCCTTGCAAGTAACCCCCTTCACGAGCTCTCTCTTGACAAGCCGAGGTCCTCTTTGCCGCTCCAACTTTTGTCCAAGGCTGCCGGGTTACGGTGGTTTGATTTCGATGACTCTGAAGCTTTTTTAGCTTCTTTCAAAGATGAGCTCTCTCACCTTGATCAAATGGATAGGAGGAATCGCCACCCCTCCCCCTCCACCTGTCTCTTATACACATCTAGATGTGTATAAGAGACAGGGCCTCTGCGACGACACCCTGCACCGCCCACGCCCTGCTGGAGATGTCCTCAAACACCTCGGCGACGGGCCCTAATTCCACAGCCCTCCCGGTTTACACTCCTGCGACGGGTCACTTTAGATCGTCTCTCCCAGCCCGTCCTACTTTCCAGCATTTTCTGACGGTGGCTGCGCAGCCTGGGACCGACGCCGGGATCTCGCCGTCTCTCTCTTCGCTCTTTTCTCCTTTCGCTTTTCCCATGCAACCTGGGATGTCTGGCTTTTTTGGGAAAAATCCAGCCTTTTCTCATGCAGTCAACCCTGCYTTTTCGGCTGACATAACTAGGACCACACACCTAGTCAACCCTGGCCCACTTGCTTTTTCAGCATGCCCACGTGCTGTAACGGTTGCTAGCCCTTACCTTTTTGCTGCGGCCCACCCACCCTCCCATGTGGCGCCCAACCCTTTT
>BMAC01000106.1:936906-965951 GCA_014905375.1 Phtheirospermum japonicum | reverse complement strand
GACTTGTCCCTCGCCTGTGGGCGGATCTCTGGCCTTCTTCTCCCTCGTAATCATTCGGACCACCACCCCATTCTCATCGAGTGCTCTAGAGACTCGCTTACCGCCTCGGGACCTCGGATTTTTCGTTTCCAGAACTTTTGGACTTTGCAGCCTAACCTTTCGCTCCCTCGTCAACACTGCTTGGACTCTCCCCTATCAGATTACTAACCCTATTCTCTCCCTTATGGCTAAATTGCGTTACCTTCGCGGAGCTCTCCGGGAATGGAATGCTCAGACGGTTGGTAATGTTCATCTTCAGGTGGAGTCGTCGCTTGCCGAGCTCATGAATTTACAGTCTCGCTGCCTGGACACGGGGTACTYTGAAGCTGACCTCGAGGCTGAGATTGCCCTGCAGGTCCATACCTCTTCCCTTCTCGACAYACAGGCTAGTATTCTCYGTCAGAAGAGCCGGGCTGAGTGGCTCAYGGATGGGGATCGTAACTCGGCCTTTTTCCATCGGAGTATCAAGACTCGGGTCACTAAGTCCACCATCGGTTCCCTCTTGATTGATGGGGTGGTCAGCCATTCCTMTATTGCGATTCAGGGAAAGATCATCTCCTTCTTCTCTGATCTCTTTTCTGCTAGCCACCCTCTCCCAGACCCTACTTGGATTAATGAGTTTTTGCACCCTGCTGTTGATACTCACTCTCAAGCCTTCCTCTCTACTACTCCGAGTGATGCTGAGATTCGTGAGGCGATTTTCTCGCTCTCCCCTAGTAGTGCCCCTGGCCCGGATGGCTTTAATGGCCATTTCTTTCAGGAGTGCTGGGACATTGTCGGACATGACACTTGTTCGGCAGTCCGACACTTCTTTGTTTCCTCTTCCCCTCCCACTGGCTTCAATTCCAGCTTCATGATTCTTATTCCGAAAGTTAAGGGGGTGATGCGTGTGGAAGATTTCCGCCCGATCGCCCTTAGCAACTTTTCTTTCAAAATCATTACTAAGATCATGGCTACCCGTCTTGGTGTAGTCATTGGTAAGATGATCTCGGACTCTCAGTTTTGTTTTATCCCTGGCAAGCAGATCCATGACTGCATCGCTGTTGCCTCTGAGGCTTTTAATTGCCTCTCCTCCCGCACCTTCGGTAAGAACATGATCATGAAGATAAACATCCGTAAAGCCTTCGATACCTTAGATTGGGGCTTTCTGATTGCGGTCTTACGCCGCTTTGGTTTCCCTTCTATTTTCATTGGGTGGGTTGAGACCATCCTTCACTCTGCTCGCATMTCGGTRCWCCTTAATGGTAGCCCCGCCGGGTATTTTAGTTGCTCCAGGGGTGTCCGCCAAGGGGATCCCCTCTCTCCTCTCCTGTTCTGCATAGCGGAGGACGTTCTTGTGCGTGCCCTCTGTGTCGCTGCGGACCGCGGTACGATTTCCTTGTTCCAGGCCGGTCGCTCTCTTTATTTCCCTACCTGCCTTCTCTATGCCGATGACATCCTCGTCATGAGTCATGCCTYGACTCGTAATGTTAGAGCCATCCTGGACATCTTCCGTCGCTATGGGGATCATTCCGGACAGATTCTCAGCTCAGGGAAATCTAAGATTTACTTTGGCTCTTCTGTGACTCCTGCCATTGCCCGTCGGATCTGTCAGGTCTCTAATTTCTCCGTGGGCTCCCTTCCTACCTCGGTGTCCCAATGTTCCGTGGTAGCCCCCGTGTTACTCATCTCCGTCCGATCTTGGATAAGACCCTGGCTAAGTTTGGTATTTGGAAGGGTTCCTCTCTCTCTCTCGCTGGTCGCATCTGCCTCGTTAACTCGGTCATTACCAGCACCACGGTGCACTCCATGCTCATCCTCAAATGGCCGACCTCGCTTACACGCACACTGGAGACTGCTATTAGGAATTTCGTTTGGTCGGGTGACATCTCCAAGCGTAAGCGTTGTACCGTTAGCTGGGCCCGCTGTTGTGCCCCTCGTGAGGAGGGTGGCCTCGGCATCCATTCCATCACCACTGCTAATTCCTCGTTCCTCTTCAAGTTTGCTAATAACTTGCTTAATAAGGATTCCATGGCCTTTCGTCTTCTCCGCGAGCGCTTTCTCGAGACGAATGGTTCCCCCCGTGCTCATGTCCCCTCGTCCATTTGGGGTGGCATCAGGGGTCATGTTATTAGCATTCTGGAGCACTCTCGTTGGATCCCGGGCAGCGACTCCAGGGTTAGTTTTTGGTGGGATAACTGGCTCGGTTACTCCATCGCCTCTCGCATCGGCATTCCTCAGACTTTTAAGCCTCTTTTTTCTCAGACTATCGCCGACTACTTCTTCTCTGGAGCCTGGCACCTCACGGAGAGCTTCCTCGTTGCCTTCACTGACATCGTTATTGACATCCTCCGGTTTCCCATTGTCCCGCATACCGAGGATAAGCGTGTCTGGTCTATATCCCCTTCTGGAAACGTCTCGGCCAAGATTGCTTACGACCATTTCCGTCTGAAGTTTCTCAATTTTCATTGGGGAAGTTGGATTTGGTCTGCTCATATCTCGGCTCGGAGATCTATCACCGTTTGGAAGGCGATCTTTAATCGGCTCAGTGTCTTCGACGTGATTCGCAGGCGGGGGTTCATTGGTCCTTCCTATTGTTGCTTTTGCTTCGCGAACTCTGAGACGGTTGATCATATTCTCACGGACTGCCAGTTTGCACGCCACATTTGGAGTTGGATCGAGGACTCTTTCGACATCCAGCTCCCACTCTCAGGTGGTTTTACTCATCTTTGTGTTTTTGCTATTAATTGTCGTTTTAGTGCGCAGGTACTCTTCCTTTGGAAAGCTGCTTTTATCTCGACGATCTGGACGATCTGGCACCTCCGGTGCAATTTCATCCATAATGGAGTTCAGCCATCCACCACGGAGGCTCTTATTCTCATCCGATYGCTCA
Organism: Phtheirospermum japonicum; assembly: GCA_014905375.1. Taxonomy (NCBI): domain Eukaryota; kingdom Viridiplantae; phylum Streptophyta; class Magnoliopsida; order Lamiales; family Orobanchaceae; genus Phtheirospermum; species Phtheirospermum japonicum. The sequence continues at coordinate 963,040 of BMAC01000106.1, read as the reverse complement.
TTTTGGAGTCTTCTGCCCTTGATCAYGGCACGATGGCAAACACTGTTACTGACCTGATTTRTCTGCACAAATTGGGTGTGCGTGGTAGGCCCGTGCCTCCGCCCACCCTTACCCCTGTGTCTTGGTTGCCCCCCTCACCTGGCTGGATTAAGGTGAATACGGATGGCAGTGCTTTGGGCTGTCCTGGAGATTGCGTCGCGGCGGGTATCTTCCGCACGTGTCGGGGCTTTGTTAAAGGTGGCTTTTCGAGATCGCTTGACCAGGGTTTTGCCTTTGAGGCTGAATTAGAGGCCGCGATCATTGCAGTCGAGGAGGCTGATAAGAGAGGGTGGAGACGGATTTGGCTGGAATCCGACTCGACTTATGTGGTGGAGCTATTTGTGAAGCGTAGCCTGGATGTCCCTTGGCGCTTCCTCGCTCGCTGGCGTCGGATTCTTTTTATCACTACCTCGATCGAGTTCATGGTTTCGCATGTTTATCGAGAAGGCAACCGCGCTGCTGATGCGCTTTCCAAGTCCGATTCTCCCCGTTACGACTGGTTCACGTCACCTCCAGCGTTCCTCTTAGATCTGGTGAACGATGATATTTTGGGGAAAACAGTGTACCGTTCATCACGATCTTGACATCAGCCCCTCGAATAGCAGTTTAATCTCGGTTCGGCAGAGGACCTTGGTATTGCTGCTTTTTAGGTCACGACACGCTTGTTGTAACTTATTTTTACATTTGGCCAGCTTGTGGCTTTTAGCGTTTTATATCACTGTGTTCTGTTCCTTACTCTACTGGCGTGGGGAGGGTACTCTTTTCTCTACAAGGGTTTCTCCCACAAGGGTGGGTTTATCTCGAGAGGTTTTAATAAGGCCCGAACAGATGCCTTTAGTTAAGGGATAGACGTCGTGATCTGCGTTTGTATGAACGGTTTTTCTTCTTCTTAATAATATTCTCGTGCTTTATTAAAAAAAATTGCCTGAAATTTAAAAATTATGGGACAAGAAATTCGCTTCATAAGATGCTTACCAGCCCAGGCTAGGTCTTAAAAATATAGAATATTTCATTTATATTTTTCGTGGACTGTAAAGTCTGTAATATAGTATATAATAAAAATAATAACTCAACAAAACTTGGAAACAAATCTAAATAAGACTTTAAAAAATAGTGATGAGTACACTCACTCTCTTCATATCTTTTTAACCGGTTCTTCTGTAAAACCAGACAGGGCTCCATTATGGAGCCCTATAAATAACATGTCATTCATCTGAGCCTTAATCGTAATGGAACCCTATCTAATTCTATAGAAAATTTCTCTTTTTAATCGTGTCGTTTTAGAATCTTCGTAAGAACTTAAAAATATATATTTTTTTATTGATACACCCTAATTAATTAATGATATTTTTAACTAATTTTCCATTCATTTTCTTTATAATTATTTTACTATCATAAACATGTCATTATTTTTTATAATTAAAGATAAAATTGGAAATAACTGTTATAAGATTCTAGAATGGAAATAAATTTGTAATAATATTAATCTTTTGAAACAACATTTAATATGAATTGAAATGGTAACAATTATAATTATGTTTTAAATGGGCCACACCCCTATCAAGTATTGTCCTAGATTCAAGTCGAACATTATTTTTTGTAGCTTAAGGCCCAAACGCACGCACACTTTCTTGTTATACATGGTTTACACTTTACACTTTGGGCTCGTTTGGTTGTAGTGATAGGACGGGATTGTGGCGGATATCCCCAGTAATTTTTCGTTTGGTTTCCCATATAGCGGCATTTGATAAATGGCAAGGCCCGTGACAAACTCCCTCATTTGTGTGATAAGTAATCTCGAGGGTGTGGCTGAGATTTATCTATCCCAAGTAATCTGTGTTATGCAATTACGCATTTGACCCTGAATAGTAAATTAGAAAGACAGACATGCCCCTACTAGCTGGTGTAATTACGGCGGGTGGTATCAGGCTGTATATCCCAAACCATTACATCAACTCGAACACTAAAATTTCCCCCTTTCGAATTTTGTCCATATTCGTGGAGAGGGGTCGTAGCTCCGGCATCGACGGGTTAGGCAATCGATAGTTCAACAGAATCAACCAGGTAAGCAACCCCGCATGTGTGTTCCGTGAGCCATTTCATTTTGTTTCGTTCAGCAGAAATTGAATTGTTTGCTCGATTATATCAGAAAGATTGGTGTTGTCTTTAGAGTGTTTTTAAGTGTGTCCGTGCGCCTCTGTACACCGTCGGGGTTTGTTGATATAACTCGTACAGTGTCGAGCGTCTATTATGTAAGGCACCACCTATAAGACAGACTGAAGTGTGTGTCTCGACGAACTTGTCCCCGCGTTGCTGTATACTGGTCCAGCCTAGATTTGTTTTTGTTCTTATTTTTTTTTTCTTTTTTCTTTTATTTTGCTTTTGATTCAGTATTGCAGTATGATAGCGTGTCCATGTTTTAGGTTTTGTGGAATGCATAACATTATAAATTCCCAAAATTACAGGCCCTAACTGACTCTTGTCATCCCTTTTAAGTTGTGCTGCCTAGGATGGACACCGAACAAGAGGATGTGCAGGTGGCGATTATCGTTGAGGAAGTAGTACATTTGGTCAATTTAATATTTATTTTAATAAATTTGTACTTGAGTGTTGTTACTGCACAACGACATCGTCGTCGACGCGTTCGTGGGAGAGTTCGTTATAGGATAACTGACAGGCTCCCTGGCCAAATAAGCTTGATGCGCCGGCTCATCGACGTAGACGACACAACGTGTATAGACAACCTACGGATGGATAGAAAAGCTTTCGATAGGCTGTGCGCTTTACTTGAAAATGTAGGCGGTTTAGTTAATAGTCGGAACGTGCATATTAGTGAGATGGTTGCGATTTTCTTGTCGGTGTTAGCACATCATAAGAAAAATCGTGTCCTAAAGTTTAATTTCTTGCGGTCTGGACACACTATCAGCATTAATTTCAACCGCGTCCTTCACGCGGTCCTTAGATTGCACACTGTTTTAGCTGCTGAACTTAGGCCGGTAGACGAGTGGTACACAGACGAAACATGGAGGTGGTTTAAGGTAACACTTGCCTCCCAATACATGATCAAATGACTTTATGAATACCTTTCTCTGCTATCGTTATTTTAAATTAGTAGGTGAACCAATGGTAAAGTAATCGGAATGATCTACTTTATCGTAGGGTTGTTTAAGAGCCTTAGATGGAACCTATGTTCTGGTACGCATCCCACTGACCATGCAGCCGCGTTACAGAACTCGTAAAGGAGGCATAGCCGTGAACGTGCTTGGCGTATGTGATCGAGATATGAGGTTTACTTACGTACTAAGTGGGTGGGAGGGGTCGGCAGCGGACATCGGGTGTTGCTTGATGCAATTTGTAGGCCAAATGGGCTTAGGTCCCTTCCGGTACGGCTTAGCTTCTGATGAACTCCAATAAAATTAGGTGGTAATGTAATCACTAATTGGTGGTTTTCCAGGTAATTACTATCTGTGTGACTGTGGGTATGCCAACGGTCCGGGTTTTTTGGCCCCGTATCGAGGGGTTAGATATCATTTGAAAGAGTGGTCGAACGATGCTTCTGGTCCGCAAGACTACAAAGAGTTATTCAACCTACAGCACGCAAGAGCGCAAAATGTGATTGAACGTTCTTTTTGGTTTGTTGAAGCAAAGGTGGGATATTTTACGAAGCGGTGCATTCTACCCTATTGAAACGCAAAATTGTATCATCATGGCATGCTGTCTCCTACAAGATTATATTCGTTCGGTGATGGAAAGACCCTTTGGAGTCAGAGGAACCCAATGAGGCCGAGGAATTGGTTCAAGATCAGAAGACTGAGCTCGTTGATCAAGTTCAACCCACCGACAAATTGGAGGGATAATTTGGCTATGAATATGTACAATGAGTGGAGAGGGATATGAGAGTAGTTAACTAGGAATGATGCATACTCTTATTGTCGACGCGGATATTTTTCCTTTTTTACATTGCCACTCTTTCTTTAATTGTTATGAATTAAATTTGAATTTCAATGTTGTTTTGAACGGAGGACATAATTATTTGTATGTGCGTCTCTATAAACACCAAGCAATTTGTCATTATTTTATGAATATTACATCTTTGTGTTTGGGTAGTGCGATGCATCTGAATAGTTGGCGCATAGCTCTTGCATACATCTTTACGTCTAAATAATCATATTCCCAGCTACATGTGTAGGTGTTTATGGATTCCCTCGCTAGCGTCGAGAAGTCCAATCTTGTAAGGTCTACTAGACGTGTGTGGACCCCTACCGAGGAGAAGGCGCTTGGAAATTCGTAGAAGGATCTCGTGGTGCGTGGGTGGAAATGCGAAAATGGATTTCGGAGCGGCTACACTCATATACTCGAGCAACACATGGCCCGCGCATTTCCGGGCAAAGACATTAGAGCGGAGCCGCACATAAGCTCGAAGATTCACGTGTGGAAGAAGCACTACGGTACGCTTACGATGATGCTAAGCCGTTCTGGTTTCTCGTGGAATGAAACAAGCAACACCGTGGGGGTGAAGGACGATGCCCATTGGAATCAGTACGTTAAGGTTTGGTTCTTCTTTCTTGTGGATTTTAGCATTTGTTGGGATTCTAGTTTGTGTGTAGTTCTGTACGTAGCCTTGTGTGTTTAGATGAAAGACAAATGCAGTCTCTACTATAAATAAACAAAATCATATATGCAGCCAAGATACATACTCAGCAAATGTCAGTACTTAAGATCTAAGCAAAAATAAAACCGGTAGGCTAATTGAATACCAAGAATAAAGTGGGCTAATTGTAATTAATAATTGTTGAACCTCGTTACATTCCAATAAGATCACAATCAAAATAGTTTTATATTTATATGTTATTATTTTCCATATGATTCTTACTAAGTTCCATGCACTGTCCCAACATACAACGGTTAACCACAGTACTAATAATAATAGTAAATATAATAATATTCTGATAAAAATAAAAAGAATTAGTAATAATGAGAGGTGTGTTAAAAATAATAATAAAAATAATAATAATATGAGTGAGAGTCAGAGTAATTGTAACAATGGGCTATAATATTTGATCAACCAAAATGTTTGAGGTTTCATATCAAAAATAATCGAAGTACTTCAATGGGTGAAGTTGATACCTATGTTAGTGTAGGTAGTAATTCCATACTATTGTCCATTAAGCTACTTAAACAATTCCAAATTTGGCTGAACCTAGGTTCAAGTGGTAATATTTAGGTACACACACACATATGTATAATTATATATATGGTTTATAAATAACACTTTTTGAATTCGATAACTGTCTGAACAGTACCGCAGGAGGACACAAACGCGAAAAATATGCGATTCAAATCTTGGCCGTTGTACAGCGACTGGGGTGAAATTTTTGGCAAGGACCGGGCGACAGGTGAGAACGCGTAAGCATTCGCGGACGCCGTCAACGAGCTTCCCCCTAACCCGGTGCAGATGGATGAGCAAGAAAACGAAGGGCCGGTAGCCTCCGATCATGGTAGTCCAACGGCCGAATGCGGAGCCAGCAGTCGTAGGCTTTGCGAGAGCAGCTCTTCTGCCCGAAGAGGAAAACAGAAGTTCACGAGCGATCAGGATACATTTCAAGAGCGAATGTACCGCCTGATAGAAGGTTTCTACGAGAAAACCGACAGTCGCCTCGGGGATCTTGCACAGTGCATAGAATATTAGCAAGATGCCAAAAAATAGTGGAAATCGGTGTTTGATGTGCTTAGTACGATTACCACCCCGAGTGTTGAAGATAAGCTAGTCGTGTCGAAAAAGCTCTGCAGTAACGGCGAGGACGCGGATCTATTCTTCAGCCTCCACGAGGAGAACAAGGCGGTCATGGTAAAGATGCTGCTTGAGGGACGACTTTAACTAGTCTACCTCCTCATCCCTTCCGTATCGTTATTTGAAGTAATTTCGGTTTTTGTTATTCCTTCCATGGTAATGTTATTTTTACCTAAAAACTATACAAAGTAGTAAGTGCTTAACACAAGAAGAATTTGAAATCAGTCGCGGAACAAACGGAATGTTTTTGTGTTTAAATTTTACTTTCGAGTTATGTTTGTTAGCAGTGCGTGGCATAACTGGCCCGGTGTGTTGGACCACGCATAAACGAACCAATTCCACGATATCTTGCACATACTCGACCAAACTCCTTACACCGTAGTATGTGTTAATTAATAAATATTTTTTGGTTGGATTCGTAGTCCGGATTGGCCCGGGTATGAAGCCCAAAACTCAGTGGACAGCCCTGGTTCTCAATTCCACACATTCTTTTGCATCTCACCTTATGGATCCAAATAAATATTGTTAGTAAATAAACTGATATATTGAAAATAGAATTATTTTTTTCTTTTGGTTGTTATATGATTTCAAATAAACTGAGAAATGTAAAATAAAATGAACCATATATCTGGAATAAATTGAAAAATTAAAAATAGAAATTTTACATATTTGGGTTGATATATGGTTTCATATAAATTGAGAAATGTAAAATAAAACTCTTATATATTTGGGTTTTTATATGGTTGAAAATAAATTGAAGAATTTAAAATAAAACTTTTAAATTTCTGGGTTGATGTATGGTTTCAAATAAATTGAAATATAAAAAATAAAACGTTTAAGTATTTGGGTTGATATTATACGGAGTATTGTGGTTAACCTAATACAGTAATGCAATATATTATTTCACATAATAAAACCCACGCCAATTGTATATAGATTAGGTGGAAGCATATTAGTAAATATATGTTGTATTTTCCTTTTTGGGATGGGACGTTACCTGCATGCCGGCCAAGATACTCATCATAACTTGCGTTGTTATTGTCATTAACCACAGTGCTACTTAATTTGTATTAATTTGGGTAGAAAAAAATCAATCAAGAGGGAAGGGTTAGGTGTGCATTTATGAACCCACCTACCTTCCTTTCAACTCTATTCCTACATAAAGGTGCTTCCGCAGCCTTAGAAAACAAAGTTTTCCATATCTGGCTTTTCCTAGGTATTTCCGTGATCAACAGCAGTAGGACAAGTAGAATGGTGAGGACAAGGAGCATGCGGGCAAGAGCTCTCTGGGCATGGTTGAACTGGGGCCCTCACAGCCGGGTTTCATCCCGGAAAATCCGTTGATTATTGACGATAGAGATAACTCGGACAACGGAGAAAACCAGTCATCCGATGAAGAGGATGTCGACCACGACCGCCTGTCCGCAATGGTTGACGAAGCTATTGAAGAGCTGTCGTCGGACAAAGATCCAGAAGATCCTGAAGACGGCAGTGACGATGAAGTTGAGTCCGTTGTCATTGATTGATGCGTAGTGGGTCGGTTTAAATATTTTCGAGTCTCGTACGTAGCATTGTTGTTGTGTGGATGTTTGTGTTATGTCGTTGTTGTGTGTCATTACGTGGGTTTCTACGTCTACCTCTACGTCTTTAGGTTTCTCGTACTCGACCAGTGCATGTAATGGACTTTCAAAGTTTTCATTTAGGTTCTAATTGGAGGATTGTCCGCCGGAATTAAAAGTTTGTCTGTTTAACTACTCAAAACCTTTTTATTACGTTTTCATAATAGACAAGAAGCTTATTGATATCTACTTTTACATTACTCGAAGATGTGATACACTAGACAAGTAACAAAAAAAAAAAAAATCTACTAAAAAAAGAAGTAGCAACCCACCAAGTTGTCATTAAAAAGACGGATCGCACTCATCATAGCCGCATGCATGGAGAATATCTATAACAAAATGTCCATGCTTACATCATTCAGTACCTTACCAATAATACAATATACAAACACTATGGTTAGACTTAAAACACTAGGAAATGCAAAATCAAATGAGAAATATATCCGACACACTCTTCAACGTGTGACAACCTAACTTCAAAATATGTTCGATCCCTTGCATGGTGATGGCTTGTAACGACGCAGTGGTTGGAGGAGAGGGGCGGGGGACCTAGTATCAGAAATGCATGAGCTTGACTCATGATCCAGTGAGGCATTCGGCTGGTTAACCGAGATTTCGGACGTGTAACCGGAGCCTCCGGCAAGCTGTTCACATAGAAGGCGCAAGGACTGTACCCCACTCGAAGAGTACTGAAACACGTGTTTGAGCATTCGAGGAGGAAGTGTGGTAGGGATGGAGGGCTGAGCCGTGACTCGAGATGATTCGATTTGAGAGCTGACATTGTCAACGACGTCATTTGGGTTTGGGCGTGATCTATACAACCCGTCGAAGACAATTCGTAGGTCATCCCAACACGAGTCCTCATGCTCTTGATAAGAAATGCAGAATGGTTCTTTCTGTAGATAATGACATGTATATAATGTCTTTGGTGTGAGTTTAATTAGTTAATTGCTGAACATATAATAAGTACAATAAGGTTGGTGAATAAACTACGTAAAGAAATAATGGCAATGTACCAACCTCAAACATGTCCTGCCACACCTCGTATGGTGCACATATCATGCCCGTTTCCTTGTAGAATTTCACATGGCGTTGACGGAGCATCCAACGAAACACCCGATACCGGTTTTGGAGAACTGCTAGCCGGTCGACGCAGAAGCCATAGCTGAAGTCCGTCCCAAATTCGATATTGAGTATGTCCACACAAAAGTGTATGGACGTAGTGTTGACAGACCCGAGCTTGAACAAGCCTAGGCTGCCTTAGTCCACTAACAAGTTTACGAAAAACTTGTCCACATCCTCAGTCCAACGAGCGGTGTAAAAGTATTCGGACTGACGAGCTGGGTATATTGGGTAACCGTTTGGCATTGTAGTTGTTTTAAATACACAAATCTTGAATTAAAATGGAGAAGGATGATTTTTATCAGGTGATGGTATGCGGCTTGTACTTAGACTAGGAGTGTTTTTATATATAAGTTGAAAAAGGTAACAATTTGGTGCAAGGCCCACATACTAATCACTTAGGTCTCGATACCTATGCCAGAGAATATATTCCCCTACCCATTAACCTTTCAATGAACATCTTGCTGTAGTGAGTATGCAGGGAATATATTCTTGATTAGAAAGAGTCATGCATACATCAGACCAGTTAGGGACAATACAAGTCTGACTACCTCCATCCATTTTCAACCAACAAATTATCTCATTTCACAAAGCAGTACGTAATTACCCCCGCGACATGATAAAATGGCACACAAAACCCACCATTCAACCGCTGCAGATTAATCACAAAATATATGAAATTGCACCATTACATTAACACCGAGTTAAAGGTTTATAGTTAACAACTACTAATGAAATAAAGACGAATACACCCCTACATTTTTTGATGTACATCGCAACTGATAGTACAACAGTTCGAACGCTTACGTGCTCCAATGACCTAACAAAGAACCACATACAACTCAATAAATATATTACAAGAGTATTTGATGCCAAAGGAGTGTCTTTTTTTTTTTTAGTACCGACAAAAAGCAACGGGCCTACATAATCCTACGTAAACCACCCCCGCCCCCTGGGATGGCAGTGTAACTGGCAAAGCCCATACCAACATAGAACCACAATCAAGGTTACGCTCCAGTAAAGGATTATGAAACGTGAAGCCCAAACCAATCGCGCCTTGCAAGCATCCAACTCCGCCATGTACTGCAGCACACATCTGTGTAAAGACTCGTTCGATTCTCTGGTAAGCTCGTCGACATGTAGGTCAAGCCAATGGAAGAATTTAGATCTGTTGTCCTGCAAATTGAATGTGCGTATAAGTGTAACCACAAATCCCCATCTGCAATTCAACTCATTGATTCAACATAAATGTAACTTCAAAACAAAGCAGCTCAAGCAATAACTAGTTATTGTCCTACACTTAATATGAATTTCATTCCCCGTCGCCCTCACGATTGACAAAACGCACACCATGCACCCGCGGACATCTCCTCGTACGGACTCAAGACAAATTAAATACTAATTAGAACTCCAAAAACTATGAACTGGTGACTAAAGCACAGGAATTATGGATTTACCCCCCTTCGCGGACACGAGACAAAACGGCGATTAGGATTTTTCCTTGTCTTCGAGATCAGAACCCTCACCACCATACCACAATGACACTGATTTGGGAGCTCCAGGTTGCAGGTCTGACATAAGGAAGACAGGTTGTGCGTCTGGGACGACGGCGAGCTACGACTCGAGACCATTTCATGATGGGGAAGGAGGTAACTGTGGACAAGAGCAAGGTTACATACCAAACACGATGCAGAGTGCACCGACAATAATTTAAGGAAACAAAAAACCATTAATTAAAAGAAGGCCCATTGGGTAATGTCCTCAATCGAACTAAAATCTCAAACCCTAGTATGTTTCCGTGCAACCTTTGCGTACGCCACTAACCAAATTAAAATCACTGACGCTCTTCCTTTTAATTCGTTAAATGCGTATTCAGATTATGAGCAGAACACCCACATGGATTTAACACAACAAATACCCCAATCATCAATTACAACCCTCCTATGGCATTCGGTAAAATAGGAGACGCCATTTCACAATTCTACTGAAAAACTCAAAGAGATAGAGCACGGACTCACCTTTCGACGAGGACACGAATCTATTACCACCATGGCCCGTCTTGCTTTGTGGATCGTGGTTGATGGTCTGACAGAGTACCGAGTCTTAGAGCATACCCGAAAATGGTTTCTGAATTCGAGTTTCCTCCTACATATCTTCAAAAATGGCAAGGGTAGTCCGGTAATTTGTGCAATTGTCCGGGTTCTCATGTTAACCAAACATCCAACTGGACCATGACTACAAATAGTTGAAATTCATATATCACTATAACCGAACATGAGATGGTTATAATCTAAATAGTGCTATCCCAAGGGGCTTGACTAATCTGTCCAATCCCGTCACTCCAACCAAACGGGCCCTTTAGGTCTGACTTTGTCTTACGAAATCTTAGGGCTAAAAGTCACCTACCAGGAAAGAGTACGCACACTTATATATATTACATGTTCTTGTGTGCTAGCGATATGAGAACCGCGTTCACAGCAAATTAATTATATTAAGTTTTATTAATCATTATCATTCCAGAATTATCATATTTTTCAAAATAAACATTATACTCCACTACTCGCCAATAATAGTTCAATAATTTCTTTATCAGTCCCCCACCCCAAAATAAAAATAAAAATTCAGTTACCATATTTAACATATCTTTAATTTCTTCACATTTAGCCTTAATTAATATTTTTGAAATACTGATTTTTATGATAAATTGAAGGTTGATGATTACAATGAAAGATCTTAATATTTTGTGACAAATATACCAGACCCAACACTGATTTCTTGGATTTGAAAAATGTATGATTAGAAAACACACACCAATTTCATCACTTAACTATATAAACTACTATTGTTTCAATTTGTATAAAACTAACTTCAACACTAGCATATTAGAACGTTAGAGTATTATTAATATCTCATCTATATATTAAACAAAAAAAATTCATATTCTACGTATTTGCTTAGGAAGCCCGGGCTAACGTGATGGTTCGTATGCTTACTTGACAAATTTCGGAGATTTGGAGACTTACTAAATATAAGAATCGCATCTATATACTAATCGAAAAGATTCCTATTCCACGTGTCTGGTTAGGAAGTTTCGGGCTGATGTGTAATTTTCTGATGGTTCGAATACTTACTTTGAGAATTTTGAAGATTTGGGTATTTAATATATATAAGAATTCTAATATATACCCAACTTATTATATTTCCTTTTAACTTAATATTTTTATTTTTATTTTTGACTAATTTACTATTTTCCTTTGATTATATTTTGTCTGATTCAATATTATTTTTATTCTTCTAAAATAAATAAATAAGAAGTCATATGTAATTAGAAGAAAAACCCAAATTATTTATCTTAATTAAAAGGTATATTACTTATAATATAATGTTAATTAAAAAAACTTATTTATTTACTAATAATCTAATAGTTGTATTTATAATAAAAGTTAAAATAATTGTATTCTTAGGATTTAAAATCTAAGATATAATTATATTAAGATTTATTTGAAATAATCTAAGTATGTAACTAAATATTATTAACGAATTCAATTTAAATATAAAAATAGAAATTTATATAATAATAATTACTAAATATTAATAAGCCACTAGTACAAAAGGCACGTGTTGAGAATATGACATATTTTGAATTTGTCTAAATATGTAACTAAGAATAAAAATATTGAAATATAAAAATATTTAATAATAATTAATTAATATAATATTTTTTATATTTATCTTTTGATAAATCCCATATAACACACGGGTGTTAAACTAGTGTGTGTGTGTGTGTGTGTGTGTATGTGTTAGGCAAGATTAACGGGTTATGATCTGTTAGGCCCTCTGACCCGATATTATAATGTATTGATTTTTGTATTTCAAAGTATTGATTTTTTTTTTCATAAATTTCCGACTCGTGCTATGATGTATTGATTTTTGTACTATAATGTATGAGTTTTTTACTAATGTATGGGTATAAAATTTTGGTCTAATAGATGATCTGTTAATTCGACCTGACAAGAGTGTTGCCCATATATATATATATTTATATATTAACACCCGTGTATTACACGACATTTATCAAAAAATAAATATATAAAAATATTTATGATGATTACAGAATTTTAAATTTAAAAAAAACTCAAGAGATATATTCTTAAGTCGTGCCTTTTACATGTTTAATCTATTTATTAATTATTAAGTAATTTTATATTTTAATGTTTAGATTAAGTTTATTGATAATCTTATTTACATACATATAAACATTAAAAAGATGTCACATTTCTAGCCATTTTCTAATATCTATTTATTAATTTTTATTATTATATTTTATATTTTAATGTTTTGATTAAATTTGTTAATAACTATTAGTAACATGGTTAGAAAAATTCAAAAGATGACATACCTCAACTCGTGTCGCATTGTACCACTGTCTAATAAATATTTATTAATTATTATTATATAATTTCTGATTTTTATGTTTAAATTTAATTCATTACTAATATTTAGTCGCATTCTTAGATTATTGCAAATAACTCGTAATTTACCTATATAGAATATATAAAATTCTAAAAATAAAAATTATTTCAACTTTTATCATAAATACAACTTATTTAGTTTGTCTTTTAATTAATACACTACTTAAAACTTTTTCTACTTATTATATTTATATTAGGAGAATAAAAAGAAAATATTAAAATATTAATTAAATAAAAAGAAAATATTTGACAAGACATGATAAGAAAATTACCAAATTAGGCAACATATAATAAGAGAAAATGATTAAATTAGGAAATATATAATAACAGAAGAATAATAATTTTGGTAGGCCCAAATGACACATAAATAAGCGAAACATCAAAAATTTTTATTTATTTAATGAAACATGTAAAACCTACACAAAAGTTAGGAGAATTTTTTGCATTATACACACACACACACACACTTGGCCACCTTAGAGGCCGTGCAATAGCCTAACTTGACTGATTTGGGTAAAATCGGCGGCTAATGTCCGCATGGACCAACTTTTTGAGCTCTACTTGCAAAATCAAAATATGCCCTCTTTTGATATTTATTGCTATATATATAATTGTCAAACAGGACATGTATTTTAAGTAAATATATATAGGTACTGTTTGGCAATCGGCGGATAGCTGATTGCATTAACTGTTATCAGATAACTGATTGCATTAGCTGATTTGATTAACTGATTGTATTAGCAGTTTGCATAAAAGTGTTTGGTAAATATTTGACAGTTGATAGCTATTTGATCGTGTAAAATGACCAAAAAGTGGCATTTGCACAATTTATTGTTGAGTATTTCTTTAATTAATAACAAAATTTATAATGTATTGAATAATTAAAGTGATTTTTACAAGACAATAATCATTATTTAAAAATTATTATTTATAAAAAAATTGAGTAGTAAATTTTTGGATATATTAAAATTAATTTAGATAATTATCACTCTTATTTAATTGTAATAAATTTTTGTATGTAAACTAATTAAAAATTATTAATTTGAAAATAAGATTGTCATTTCAATTCATTTTTAAAACCTGACTTCTCAAAAAGCTCCTATATGGAGCTTTTTCAAAGTTAGTTTTTTGAACCCAAGAAGTTAATTATAACCTTTATTTACCAAACATACCAATTAAAAAATTTGACTAGTCAATCCTTTTAATTGAGTCAAATCCTCTAATTTTGGTTCAAACCTCTCTTTAACAAACACAAACGGTTCAAATAGCTTTTTACGTCATTTTCATAATACTAGTGCTTAACCCGTGCGATGCACGGATCGAATTGAAATTGATGGTGTAAATCTATACGATGTAAGTATAATATTATTAATTTATTAATGTAATATAATAATTTAAAATAATCAAGTCATGATTTGGTCAACACAAGCAAATTTAAAACAAAGGGCGTGGATATACGCACTTCGTTTTATTTATTAGTTCACCCTACTCAAAACGTTATCACAAAAATGTCAATATTATCCTTAAACCCTATACCCCTAAATATTTCATCTCCTTCGACTCTCCACCACCACTTCAGCCATCGCATATCATCGCCACCACTGCCATAGCCGCCGTTTATTGAAGAATATAAATAAAATATTCACACAGAAATACGCTGACTCCGCCGTTCCATTGAAGAAAGAAAAAGAAAAAAAAACACCTTGAAAAAAGTCGTTCGAACCAAGTTTTTGAACATAAAATATATGTTTAAAAATCCGATTCGAACACAAAATACAATTGCGAAAAATTGATTAATACACAAAACACATGTTCAAAAAATTGATCTGAACGCCCCCTTTAAGGCTTGTTCGATTTTTTTTCCGAACAACGTTGTATGTTTGATAAAGAAGTTCAAACACATGACATATGCTCGAGAAACCAGAGACGAACTTGCATTTGTTTCTTATCCTTTGTCGCTCAGATCCATCACTTACCTTTCACCATCCATCACGTTTTTTCTTCTTTCTGTTCGACGGTGGCGGCGACGGTGTGATGGGCGATGATAATGGTAGAGTTAGAGTGGTGGTGAAGGGCTAGAGAAGATGATGTGTTTGGGGATTAGTATTTTGTGGGTTTGTTGATTTTTTCTTATTGGGGTGAACTCATGAATAGATGAAGTTCATATATCCACGCCCTAAACCAATTAAAGTTAAATAACTCCACATTTATTTATATTATGAAACAACTTTTTGTATACTACATTATACGTCAAATTATACTTTAACTCACATGATAATAGTTTCAAGCTCTCCCATTTAATTAGTCGCGAAACAATCATATCAGTCACTTTTATCACAAATCATTGAGTCCATCTCATTGTTTAGTCTTTGTATCAAAAACAAAGTGAAGATCTTATAATAAATTTAGGCTTTTCTAATTATCGGTATCCGTTGTACTTGTTTGTCAACATGTAAACGAAAGTATATCATTAGATTATGTCATAATTCAATCACATCAATCTGTTTGAGTACAACTAAATAATCTAGTTGTACTTTAGTCGTACTTTGTTGTACGTTTTATTTTAGATATTAAGTATATCAACATGATTATACAATTATTAAATAAACCTTTGAACTATAAAAATATAATACTTGTAATATAAACTTGAAATAAAATCAACTAAATAAATACAAAAAACTTTATTTAGATTATAAATATATATTAATTAAATTAAAATTAAAAAAATCACAAAATCATATATATTATAAATAATATAAAATAAATCCTAAACTGTTTTAAAATTGGATTAAAATATTATGAATTCTAAATAATTGTTTAATAATAAAAAACAAAGAAATGTTACAAAATAATAAAATAAATCAATAAAGAATATGAAATATGTTAAATATATATACGAAATATATTTTATATACAAATAGTTATCAAAAAATTTAAAAAAATTATGAACATAGTAATAGTTTAAATATTATAAAATAAATATTATTTCACAATAATTATATAAAATAAATTAAAAATAATTTAAATCCTGAATAATCATTTACTAAATCCTATTAGTAACAAAATACATATAAAATGCTATAAATAATAAAATAATCAGAAAATATGAATTTAGTTAAATATAAAATATATGTTTTAATTAAAAATGTTTCTTAATAATTTCTAAAATGAAATATAAATATCAATAAAAATATTATAATATAATATAATAATGTAAATATGAAATTATTTTGAAATCAGATAAAAATATAATAAAATTATCATTAATTTCTAAATATTTATTTTAAAGACATTGAAAGAAAAAATTGGAGATAGTGATAAAGTAAATTAAACAAATATATAAAAGTTAATTTCAAATAATTTTCTTATCTATTAAAAGTTGATAATAAAATAATAACAAAGATCAAGAAGTTATAAAATATAATAACATAAATCTTAAAATATTTTAAAATAGAAAGTAATATACTTAATTAATGTTATATTATAAAAAATCATCTCCTAAATCTAGAAAATAAAAAAAATATAAATATTGTAAATATAAAAAATAATAAAAAATGAAAAGAAAAACCAAATAAATGAGGCATCATATTAAATCTTAAATTGAGGGCCTTTGTATTCTATTTTACTATATTTATTTTCTTTTTAAATCAGCCCGGTAATTGACTCGAGATAGCCACTGAGTAATTAACCACCAAGTCATTGAGTCAGTTGATGAACCCTATAATAAATTAAAATTTATATATAGATTTCAGTTTATATGAAAGTAATTATATAACCAAATCATTTATGTGTGGATTTCTAACGTTAAATACTTAAAGTCATAGTAATTATTCACAAATTATTAATATTCAAATGTTTATAAATAATTATTTAGTTAAAAAATTTAAAATAATGTATTGAACTCTTTATATTATGCGATTATATAATCATTTTTTTGTTCTGCCCACATTTAATTTTGATTTTAAATTTCAGTCAAATAATTGTATAAAGTTATTTACCTTTCACTTATGTTCATAATATAATTTTTTTAATTTTTTCTAGAAAAAAAAAAGTGTCATTGTCAAGTCTGTGACATGTTTAGGGTCAAAGTTTGGGTCATCCGAGTTTTGCTCGAGTCACATATAGAAAATTGAAAGATATGAAGTTATTAGGTTTGTCCTCGTATCACCTGTTTTGGTCAATAAATAAAATTATGGAAGAAAAGACAAGTTCTTGTTTATGATTTTTTTTTTCTGTCTTCGTTGCATCAATTTTCTAGTTGTACTCATACTATCTTTTTTTTCTTTTTAGTTAACAAAATTATTAAATAATTTTTAAAATCAAATTATAAGTTTTATATTTTTGTTATTCATTTTATATTTTCCCAATTTTTTTCATTATAATATATTTCTTGTAATTTTTTATTATTTTTTATTTTTATATTTAGTTAATAATTTTCTATAATTTAATGATACTTTTTTTATAGATATAAACTCATTTTTAATTTTATAATATTAGCAACTTTTTCGAGTTTTGCAGATTTATAAACTAATTATTTAGATTTATTTATATATTATATATTTTATATTTATATTTTATTTTTCCAGATTTCTTATACACACAAAGAAAAATTTGTAGTTGCTATTATTACTTTTTATTTTATTTTATATTTTTATTGATTCTTTCATTTTTATATTTATTTATAAATTTTATAGAATCTAATTATGAACTTTATTAGTTAATTTAACTTATTTCTTGAATTTTCTCTCTAATTTTATTCGATCGTTGAATTTTCGGTTTTGTTTCATATTTATGAAATAATTATTTAAAGTTTAATTATAAAATCTTATATTTTTATCTATATGATTTTATTAATATTTTAATTTTATTTAAAGCATTTGAAAAAATATTTATGTTTTACTTTTGCTCTTTTGGGTTATTCAAATTTATTAACTAATTATTTACATATATTCATATATTTATTTTAAGTAATATTTTCTTCAAAAGAAAATTATATTATTTTTATTTTTCTCAGATTTTATTTATTATTATACATAATTCTTCTATATATTTAATATATTTTTTACATAAATCATAATTTCCAAAAGAATATTTACATAAATAATTATATAAATAATAAATATTTATACTACAGATAGTAAGTAAAATGGGCGGGAAGATTTTGAGAAATATTTTTAAAAATACTAGCCTTTTTTATATATATAAATGATTATTTATTTAAATCACCTAGATACACACACCCGGACTCAATCCCCTAATCTCTTCCTCAAAAAGAATATTAATACCACTAGAGTTAAATTCTTGCAATATTATTTTCGTTTATAGCTGATAAGTTTTGGAATGTTCATAAAAAGGATAGATAGCAAAGGTCTGGCTGTTCCATCAATTAAAAGAACTCTACATGGAATCTGAATTATTGGGAAACACTCTTTACTTGGGTCATTAAGTAAGTTAATATGTCTGTGGTAGCATCTTAATTATTGAGGCGCTTTACTTTTGCTTTGGTCAATAATCATTACATTAGATGAATAATATATGTGTCTTCTTCTCGCTGAGTGTTCAGATTTGTATCTTTTTCTATTGTAATTTGTCGCTTCTCCTTTAATGATAACAAATTTATATACTCATTTTAGTTTAATTAGACAGTGTTCAAATAGTTACAGCCGCCGGTTAAAATAACCGGTCGGTGCTAATCGAAACTTAACTAAGAGAGTTTTTACGGTGCCTTCACGACAATATTCCTCACTTAATAGAGTGCATTTACAATCATTAGATTAATTTTAAGTTTTTTAAATTAAGAGATATGTGGTTGTAAATGCAGGTGGGGGTGGGGGCACGTTGCCCTTAAAGATACCGTAGAGTTTTCCCTTAACTAATGTGTTTAAAATGGGTTGAATAACTCAAAAATTAGATAGAGTGAAGTCTGACTTCTTCCTACGATTCTTAAACGTCGTCCGATCTGGTAGATAACTCGGCTAAAGCTATAATGACCTACAAAACAAAGCATCAAAGCGCTCGCGACGTAAGCACTCTAATGTTCAAGTAATAATGCGAAATCACTCAAATATATGCGAAGTATGTAAAGTATTGCAAGAATAAAGGTATGAGTCCTTATTTATAAGTTCTTATTTATAAGAAGTAAAAGTTTTGCTCAAGAAGTAAATAATCAACTGACAAAATAATGGTTGGCCACTTATTCCGAAATAACGACTGGCCGCACCCCAGTTAATCCTTCTCTGGTGAAAAAAGGCGAGTACTTCTCGGTTACAATTGACGAACAGCTTTACAAGGACCGGGTGGCCGGGTTACATGGATCTCTTATCGGTCACTTAATACAAGTGAAGGGTTCAAAACCGCTTTCACTTGATAACCTAAAATCTTTATTACGCGACACATGGAAAACCAACGCTTCTTGGCAATTTGTCCCGCTTGGTAAAGGCTTTTTCAACATTTTGTTTTTCGTTTTCGAGGATATGGCCCGAGCGTTCGTGAAACCGTCTTGGATGTTCGGCTGGGCCACATTTCGGCTCTCTTTGTGGATTCTAGATTTTAATCCGTATAAGGTATTCTCAACTACATATCAAGTTTGGATATGTATTTATGAACTTCCGATTGAGTATTGGGATCAACTGTTTATATTGAATATTGCTAGTGTCTTTGGATCTCCGTTACAAATTGACGATCGTTCTGTTAACGGTTCAGTTGGTCACTTTGTGCGTGTTCTTGTGGAATTGAATCTTAATGATGAGCTACAAGAGACGGTTATGATTGAGCTAGCGGGTCATTGTGGTTATGTTTCCATTGGTTATGAAAATCATGTGCTACAGAACACGACTTCGGTGAGCCACCCATCCGTGGTCTTCTCGGGTCCTGAGACACCCGATGACATGATTGTTGACTCAGACCCGGACAAACTTACGACTAACTGAACTGATGATGGCTCCGCCCGCTCACCGATCCAGCCCACCATTTCAGGTAGTTTACTTTCCCGCGGTGCCGTGCATGCTACACCCAAATCTACGGATGCCCCAGCAAGCTCCGCCTCTCACATGAACGGTTTTTGTCCACCTGTCTCGGAGACTGAGAGCTCTACTATTAAGGATTGCACGCTCACGTTGTATGATCCGAATCGTGAACCTAAGATGATACTTCAACACTGCACCGACAAGGTTAAATATAACCACCCTTCTCATAATTTCATCGTTGAAAAGGCTGAGGCTTCTACACAACAACATATTATGTCCATTGCTGCTAGGGTTCGATGGTTCGATTGTGATGACATGGATTCCGGTCTGGCTTCTTTTGAAAAGGATATGACTTAGCTTGATGAATTGGATAGAGGGCGTCGCCACCCTCCCCCCACCTCGTATGTTTAAAGTATTGCCTCTTCTGGGACATCCAGGGTTTCAGAAACTCCACTTCTCGTCTGACTCTTAAAGAGCTTTGCAGGGTTCATTGCCCCAATATTCTTGCAATTACGGAATCCATGATTTCCTTTTCGAGTATTCATGCCTCTTTTTGGCATTCTCTCGGTCTTTCTCTTGTTGTAGAGAATTTTCGGAGTAATTGGGTTCCTAATATTTGGGTTTTCACGAGTTCTAATGTGACTACCACGGTGATTATTTTTTCTTTCGACTAGATTATTCTCCTTCGGGACACTTTCAGGGACCTCAACTTGAACCTCGGGTTCGGGCATGGTCATAATTCAGCTTCGAATCATCGTGCCTTATGGAGAGATGTTTTGTGCCTTTCCCTCCCCCGCCTCTTGATTGTTGGTGACTTTAATGTGGATTTGGGAGGCCACGAGTGGCTGGGCGGTAATCCCCCAAATGTTTCTACATGTGTCAATTTCTAGGATTTCTTGGATGCTGGTGGGTTTTTACAGGTTTCTACTCGTGAGGCTTTTTCACTAGAGTCAGCTGCTGTCACAATGAATTCTGGTTTTCTCGTCGTGATCATGTTATTTACTCTATTGACTTGCCCCTTTTGTGTGGTAGGATTTTGGGACTTCTTCTTCCTCGCTCTAGTTTGGATCACCATCCTATTCTTATTGACTTTGCTAGAGATACGAGCCTCACCTCGGGACCTCAGATTTTCTGATTTCAGAATATTTTGACTTCTCATGATGGCTTCCACGACCTCGTCGCTACGTCTTGGGATCTTCATTTTCCGACTTCTAATCTTATACCCACCTCATGGTTAAGTTGAAATACCTTCGTGGGGTTCTTAAGGAGTGGAATGCACGAATGGTTGGCAACATTCACCATCGAGTTGAAGCGATTCAAGGGGACCTTTTGGCCATGCAGTCTCATTGTCTGGATATGGGGTGTTCCGAGGCCGACATTGAGGCTGAAATTTCCCTTCAGGCTCAATCCTCTTCGATACTTCACACTCGGGATACTGCTCTTAACTAAATCACATGTCCATTTTCAATTCACATGCATTTCATTTAATGACTCGATATTAATCGTATTCCCACATATAGCGGCACTTGATGTGTCCAAAATTATTTAACTCCTCAAAAATTGGAATTAGTGGCATTCGACCTCTTCCAGCAATTCCCGAATGTTGTCCAATTTGGTGGGCAGCTCAACTAGGGATAGACCGACTGCAAAACAAAGCAATGGGGCGCTTCTTGTGTAAACATCCCAACACTCAAGTCAGAATGCAAAATCAATCTAATATATTCTTAAATTATGTAAATTGATTATCGTTTAGACTAAGGGCTTGAGTCTTTATTTATAAAAAGTAATAGACTTGATTAACAAGTAAGGAATACATCTTTCATAAGGAAACTAGGTCTCCTCTTACCAAAAGGAGACATCTTCACTTTAGTACTATTTCTCGAGTCCCAAGACTGAGCCATATCACCTGCTGGGCCTAAAAGCCCATAGTCCATGCATCGTGATGACCATTCATCAGTCCAAGCTGGTCAATTGATCAGTGGAAACTACTATCAATCAAATCGGTCCCAGATCACTCCCGATTGGGTGCTTTTGGGCTAACCTAACAATCTTCGAACTAGATGGCATCATTTAGTGAGACAATCAAGCTAGTTTTGGGCTAGATTTAGTTAACGCTGGGCTAGGAGTTTTCATAAGCTAGACTTTATGCCACATCAACCTCTTCCGTTTGGTTTTTATTTTTTCTTTAAGAAATAATATTCTTTGGGAGGGTAATTCGAGCAAGGAAACTGCCAGTTACAACTCGTGAACCGCTGATTTATTGTTAGAAAAATGTAGAATCAAAACTGATACGTGTTACCATAGTTTATGGTTTTAGTTAATTGATGGTTAACGGTTAATTGAGTTCTTGACCACGGTTTGTGACCGATGTTCGGAGTTTGGTTGTGCCAATGAACTTGTCTAAGTTGAATTGGCTATCATACATCATCTTTTGCACATTAGAAATACACCGAAGAGATGTGCCAATTAGAAATCGCCACATAAACTTGTGAAAGATGAGACGGGCTAGAAATGTCTCCTGCGCCGTCGATGTTTATTGCAGGTACTTGAAAATCAGAACCCATCCTGTACTCTTTACTATCAAGGGTCATTGGTTAATTCGTGTTGATGAAAGTTTAATTACTCTATTAACTAATCTCCTTATATTTTGTATCTTTTATTTTGTTTTACTAGTAAATATTAATTACAAAAATCATCATTGTTAATATCTATAGGATAGATATAATATCAATTACATAAAAACTTAATTATTATGTAGTGCACATTGCATGGTCACCTGACACCAAAATGATGTCGTCGTGTAGTAAATTATAACTGATGGCCCATTACCCCACACATGTCACTTATCATTCTATTATGTCATTAATTGCACCTCTTCACCTTCTGAGAGCTACATATCTTCTCAATCTAAAACCTCCTAGGACAATTTTGACTCCAAATAATCACTTACTATTGAAAGTTACTAGATTTTAGTATATTTTGCACTCTAATTTTCAAAGATTTCAGTCGATGACTCACTGTCTAACATCGGACCATGGATAATCACTTTGGCCCCAATTTTGAGTTTGACAACCCTAAAAATTCATCATAGATTTCAAACTCAATTATTTCTGTTTAATATTCTCAATATTATTTTTTCACTTAATTTGTTTTTATTCAATCATTTTCAACTTGATTTTTTTTTTTTTTGTAGTTTTTTATTTTATAATATTTTTGTTTCAATAAATTTATCTTTGGTATTAATGGATTCTGTTAAATAAGAAGGTCTATGGTTTTCAAAATAAGGATCAGATTTACGATGTTGTTAATCAATGTTAACAACACTGGTTAACAACATCGACTAAAATAACACAAAGTTATGCAGCGGATATTTAAAATAGAGAACACGATTAAACAAATTCAGTTCACAAGTAAATACTTGTGAACTTGGGTGTACAAACCCGAAAACTATATTACTTTCACTTCACGTTCAATACACAATATAAAGTAATATATGAAAACTAAATATCAAGAAACTTGATACTAAATACTTGTTGCCGGAATAGCAAGATCTTCTCCGTTGGTCACGCAACTTCAAAGATCTTGTTTGTCACGATCGTTGGCTCCAAGTAACTCTCTCATGTTCTTCTTCTTTTATGCGTCTTCCTTGCGTCGTGCGTGTGTTCTTCTCCTCAAGAAATCTGTGCGTGAAATTCTGATTAAAAAAACCGTGAACCAAGTGTAGGAATACCTATGTCTTAAATAGACAACTAAGAAYCCTAAACTTGGTAAAATCCTAAAAACAAATCCTAAACACAATCTAGGAATAATTAAAGTCTTGTACATAAACTAGGAAACATAATATTGACCTATATCTAGTTTCCTAACTTATTTTGTGCCCAAGAAAGGCAAATAACAAAATAGAAATTATTGCCAGGAATAAATTCCTCAACAATCTCCCCCTTTTGTCTTTCTGGACAAAACACTAAGACGCAAACACAAATGAAAAAACTAACTCCCCCTAAGATAGAAAAACTCCCCCTAAATAAAACACCCAATGTTGTTAACACGCAAACCAACATTACAAACCAACATTGTTCAAAATACTTATCAAAACAAACTGAGTAAAGGAACTTAATGACTTCGAATCCTCTTCGACCGTCGAGGAGATGTCGAAGTTCCTTCACCACTCTTCTTCCTTTTCTTCTTCTCCCTCAGTTTCTTCAGAGCCTTGTTGCGCGCCCGTATTCGCTTACGCCTCCTCTCTTGAGCAAGGCTCGCCAAGGCTTCGGCGGCAACAGCATTCTCAGTTCCGGCAACATACTCATCCTCATCTTCTCCAGCAACACTTCCTCCCCCTACGTTCGCGTCACTCTCTCCCCCTTTTTGACCAGAAAGGGAAAGGGCCTCCAACAACGAGCAACGAAGTGCTTGCAGCTTAGAGATCTGCAAATCTATAGAAGCAACATGCGCACGCAGGAGCTGCGCAGAAATGCGAACCATGTTGGGATCGTCCGTCTCAACATCACTAGCAACATTGGCAGGAGTAGGAGCTTGCCAAGGCAAATCGAGCACCCTTGCACCAGTAGTGTGTTGGCCTCGAAAAGCGAACCAATCCGCATCACCAGTGAGCACATCATCTGGGTGAAGYGTCAGACCTTGGCTCTTCATCAGCCTGAAAATAAGAAAATGAAAACACAACGAGGCAGCCGACCTTGATGTGGAAAACTTAGTCACGATATCAAAAACACGGTGGACGAAACTAAACTTAACTCCCTTCCCAATCTTGAACAAAAATTGGGCCTGAGGCCGAGTAACAACTGTAGTGTTCCGGGAAGGGACCCAGTTGCAAAGAGCCACCTTATGCATAATGGAATACAAGGAAGAGAGCCTAGTGCTTGGTAATTGCTCAAACCATGAATGAACCATCCCACCCGACAGAAAAGACACAACCTCATCCATATCATCCACAGAAAAATTACCCCGGTGCGTAGTGGTGCCAAACAAATCATCAATAAGGTCAGGGGTAAAGGCAAACACTTTGCCTCGCAGAAAAACCTTCCCATAGTTCACAGAACTTAAATCGGCAATTGATGGCAGCATATTGGCATAAAACTCAAGAACGATATCCCTAACAAAAGGAATGGCGGTAGAGACTGTAGAATACATACCCGACTCCATCCTTTTAATAATTCCATTAAAATCGAATTCCTCGTCATCTTCATCTCCTACTTTAATTAAATCAGAAGAATAAGCAACATTCTCTTTCGAGCTAGAAGTGACATGTTCCATCTCGTATTGCTTGAGATTTCCAACTAAGGTGTTGAAATCGATGTTATCAACATCCTTGGATTCTTCTATTGCCACCACCTTCATGCTATATTACCTCTAGCTCGAAAGAGAAGAATGTGGCTTATTCTTCTGATTTAATTGCAGTCGATGATGAAGATGACGAGGAATTTGATTTTAACGGGATTGTTAAAAGGATGGAGTCGACTACTCTCGAAGAAGATGAACTGGCCCTTGTGACTCAACGCTTCAACAAATTCTTGAAGAAGAAGAACAACTCTGGAAGCTCAAGTACAAGGAACAGGAAACAAACATCCACTCCAAAGTTCACTGAACGTACTCTTCCTCGATCTCAGTCCACAAATTCAATTCTCAATGTGTCAAGTTCTTCGAAACCACTCAACGAGATTCAATGCCATGAATGCAAAGGTTGGGGACATTATAAGAATGAGTGTCCCAACTTTCTGAGAAAGAAAAGTATGGTCGCTACTGACTTTACTGAAGACTTCAATGATTCCGAGACAATTGATCCAGTCCCAGCCTTATTCACCCATGTTGTTTGGGACGACGATATCCATGTTGGTTTGCTTGCAGATAACATCGTGTGCCTGAATGCTGAGATCACTGACTATTATGAGGAATACGAGCAGCTGAGTGAAGATCACAAAAAAATTGTATGTCAGTTGGAGTAAACAGGTACTCAAAGCGAAAGATCTCGCAAAAGAAGTAGAGAAGCTAACCAAGGAAAAGGAGGATCAGCTCGAAATTATTGTCCGGTTGGAATCATCTCTCACCAAGAAGGATGCTGAGCTTGAAAAGATTAGAAACGAACTGACTACTGTTCGAGGTACAATTTCA
>BMAC01000106.1:873632-931921 GCA_014905375.1 Phtheirospermum japonicum | reverse complement strand
TGGATGTGTTCCATCTCGTATTGCTTTAGGTTTCCAACTAAGGTGTTGAAATCGATGTTATCAACATCCTTGGATTCTTCTATTGCCACCACCTTCATGCTATAACTCTTTGTAATGGATCTTAGCAATTTTCCTACAAGACGGGAATTTGTTATGGGTTCACCCAACTCTTTGCACTCCTCTGTTATTTCAGCCAATCTCACTGAGTAATCCATGATAGATTCTTTCTCAGTCATTCTCATAGCCTCAAATGTGGACAAGAGCATTGTTAGTCTGGATTTCTTGACGCTTGCTGTTCCTTCGCACACCCTTTGAAGTGCGTCCCATGCATCCTTTGCCGACTCGCAGTTCTTGATGATACGATAGTAACTTGAATCTACATAGCCACACAAGGCGTTGATGCATTTAGAGTTCCAATTTGCCGCAGCTGCTTCGTCAGCAGTCCAATCTTCTTCTTTCTTGGGAATGGCATCGCCCTCGCCATCCGTGACACGTGGCTTTTCCCATCCAATAAGGACGGTCTTCCAAACACGTTCGTCCATGCTCTTCAAGTGCCACCTCATCCTCTGTTTCCAGAGAGAGTAATTCTCACCATTAAGGATTAAAGGCCTCGGGTTGCCTTGAGCATCCATAGCACCTATAAAAATAAGGATCAATACTTAAAAGGTTAAGTAACCCGCTCTAGATGCCAATTGTTAAATAAGAAGGTCTATAGTTTTCAAAATAAGGATCAGATTTACGATGTTGTTAATCAATGTTAACAACACTGGTTAACAACATCGACTAAAATAACACAAAGTTATGCAGCGGATATTTAAAATAGAGAACACGATTACACAAATTCAGTTCACAAGTAAATACTTGGGTGTACAAACCCGAAAACTATATTACTTTCACTTCACGTTCAATACACAATATAAAGTAATATATGAAAACTAAATATCAAGAAACTTGATACTAAATACTTGTTGCCGGAATAGAAAGATCTTCTCCGTTGGTCACGCAACTTCAAAGATCTTGTTTGTCACGATCGTTGGCTCCAAGTAACTCTCTCATGTTCTTCTTCTTTTATGCGTCTTCCTTGCGTCGTGCGTGTGTTCTTCTCCTCAAGAAATCCGTGCGTGAAATTCTGATTAAAAAAACCGTGAACCAAGTGTAGGAATACCTATGTCTTAAATAGACAACTAAGAATCCTAAACTTGGTAAAATCCTAAAAACAAATCCTAAACACAATCTAGGAATAATTAAAGTCTTGTACATAAACTAGGAAACATAATATTGACCTATATCTAGTTTCCTAACTTATTTTGTGCCCAAGAAAGGCAAATAACAAAATAGGAATTATTGCCAAGAATAAATTCCTCAACAGATTCAAAACACATTCAGTTGTTTTTAAGCTTGTTCTTTGATTATATTTCATCTTTGGTCTGTTGCGTTGATGTTATAGTGTTTTTGAGTTTTTTTTTTGTTTCTACTTCGATTAACATTGATTTTGCAATGATCTTAGATCGTGCTTATGATTGTACTTTGTTTTGTGCATTACTCTGACGTTGACACTAGTAAATACAACATGTTTCATCTTTGTGAACATTACATGAAATATGTTCTCTGTTCCTCACCTTTGTTTTATGTACATCAATTGCTAATTGTAGACATCATTTGTCAGCTATATGTATATTGTATACGTAATAATTACTCTGTGTTATACACATTAGTTGACAACTGTAGATACATCATTTTAAATCTCTATGTACATTGCATATGTAATATGTCTTCTGTTGTCTATCATTGTCTTATGTTATAAGTTTACAACAATATGTTCATCACTCTGAAATCGTTTACATTGCATAGATAATATGTCTAAATTGCACACACACTGTGTTATGTACACGACTTAACACCAGCAGATACATCAACTTTCAGTTATGTATACATTGTATAATATGTTACATGTTCCCAACATTATTTAATTTACATCACTTGACACCATCATTCTTCAATTTATTGTATATTATAATATAATCTTATTTTTTTTTACTAGAGATAATGTTAGTGATAAAGAAAATAACAAGGGAAGACAGTGACGACATGAATTTAGCTGAAATACAAAGGGTAATAAATTTCAAAGAGAGCAGCAAGAAAAATACCAATTCACAAGAAAGTGATAAAAAAAAATTTAACCTACATAGAAAAAACATATTGAGAAGTTTGAGGAACAAGATAAAGATGAAGAACCAGTTGATAATGAAGATGAATAACCAATTGGTGGTGATGGTGATGCAATGAAGAATATTAGAACTCCATCTAAGGGCAATATTGAGAATTGATTAATATTTTGAATATGTAAATATTTTGGATGATGATGGATGATTCAGATGATGTTGTAAACATTTGATATTCTTGTTACGTAAAATTTGTATTATGTGAGCATCGCATCTTTATTATATATACATCAAGTTTATGATACGTATTCATTATTTATTGATGAATATACATCGTATAAAATTATATCATACATCAAATTTATGTTATATGTACATCACATTTATTTATGTGTGCATGCTATTTATATTTACGTTATATTTACATTATATTTGTGTTATACGTACATCACATTTATGACATATGTACATCAAAAAGATAATGAATGTACATCGTACAATCCTACTTATATAGGGATATAATCTTAGAAAACATGTACATTAAAAAGGTAATAAATGTCCATCATATAAACTAATTATTTACATCTCATAAAGAAAATTTTTGGTTTATTTATACGATAGATACATTATTTTCACAGACATGTACTTCAACAACACGATAAATGTACATCGCATAAAACCAACTAAAAACATTAAACAAAAACATCATGTATAATAAAAAAATTAGTTAAAAAACTATGTAAATTGATAGTACAATATCTTAACTCAACTTTAATTACATTAAAGTGACTCTTAATAGTTTTTCCTCAATAAAATAAACTAGACTTTGAAATCTATGTATGATTTCCAGTACAATTGATTAGATCGGGACTTCAAACTAGGTGAATAAGATAGTAATCTCCAAAAGTTTCATAACTAATATCATACAAGGGACAACTGAAACCAATACAGTGTATATCAACTCACACAAGTCAATAGCATATCGAGAAACTTGTACATATCACACAGGCCGGCAATCCTGAAAGCCTTCTTAAAACAGAATTGTTCGTAGTCTCACTCTTTTGGGATGGTAAAATGCCATTGTAGAAGTAATCCTTATCAAATGCAGGTCACCACTTATGATGAAGACAAGGGCACAAAAATAAATTTGATATTATTGAAAACAAGTAGCAACCAAGAACAATATGATCTTCCTCGGAGTTTCTTCCGCCCAGCCTTAAGCCGATATTTAAAATAATATAATGATCTCCCTAAAACAAATAACGCTCTACTCATATATAAAATTAAACCTACGGGCCTTACGCCGACTTAGCCTTATTAACTTTATAACGTATGATAACAATAATTTAATTTAAATAAAATGTATAAAACATTGCCAATCCGACTCCTTTTGCGACAACCTTATTCTTACCCTTCCTTTGGCTATAAACTTATTCAAAATGGTCCATAAAAGCTCCCTCATCATTCAAATCAACCTTATCCTCAAGGTTGAAGCTGGGAAAATATCCTTTCACGTCCGCCACATCTAGCCACGTAGCTTCCTCATCCCTTCTTCCTCACCATTTGATCAAGACCTGCTACACCTTGGCTTCTTCCATTTGAACACTGCGAGAATTTAAAATAGACTTCGGATCAAAAATCAACTCCTCAGTAACTCTGGAGGCAACACAATCGTAACACCATGATCTCCTTCCACTCCCTTCAATTGAGAAACATGAAAAGCTGGGTGCACGTGTGTTGATTCCAGTAACTTCAGTTGATACGCCATTGCTCCCACCTTTCCACAACCTCAAATGGACCAAAAAATTTGCTTGCCAACTTGACATTCATTCTTTTATACATAACAACATTTCGGCGAGGATGCAACTTCAAGAATACCATGTCCCCAACATTATAATGAACATCCTGATGATGTTTATATGAGGCCCGCCGCATTCATTGTTGAGCTCGCTCCAGATGAAACCAGAGCTGCACCATCATCTTATTTCTATTAGCCAACTCCTTAGCCACAACCTTCACACATATCTCGCCTGGAATAAACTGACGGAGGGTCAGCGGTGATCTACCATAAACTACCTCCAAAGGTGTACGACCTGTCGCCAAATGATAACTCGTGTTAAAATAATATTTTGCCCAAGGCAACCACACACTCTAGACCTTTGGCTGTTAAGAAGTAAAATAACGTAAATAAATTTCTAGACATTGATTCATAGTTTCGGTCTGACCATCAGTCGTTGGGTGGTATGACAACTCATCCATAATTTATTACTAACTGCCTTGAATAACTCTGACCAAAACGAACTCATAAAAATAGGATCCTGATCCGAGATAATAAAACGTAGAACCACATGAAGCCTAACTACCTACCTTGTTAAGATTGCTGCAACTTGTCGTGCCGTAAATAAGTGTTTCAACCCTAGAAAGTGTGCATATCTCGAAGAACTCCACAACCAACACACAGTTTGTATGAAAGGAGCAAGGTAAACAAGTAATAAAGCCCATACTTATATCCTCCCAAACTTGCGCTGGAATGGGAAGGGGAGGCATTAGTCTAGTGGGACGTACTTATTCTTTTGGAAAACCAAGCATTCCACCAAAAATTTCTTTACATGACATATCTGCTGCGATGCATTGATACGTTCGGTATGCACCTAAAGCAAAACTGAGCCTAGACATAGACAAGGAAAATCTAACCACCTAATGAACTCAAAACTAATGCATTCAAATGATTCGAGGAGTTATGCATTAAATCAATTGGAAATTCAACTAAAAGGATGACACGATACGTTGAGATAAGAGGTTTAGATTCCCTTCCAAACGCCTAAAATAATGTGTTGCCCTTCATGTACGTCTCCCATCCATGCCTCGACCAAGATCTATTCACGCTCAAACCACTAAGTTGGCATTCTATTAGCCCAATCATCTATGCACCTCTTTAACAATAAAATCTAAAAAGTAAAAAAAATATGCGTACAAGGGTTGCACGAGTTATTATATACACATCACTTGTACAAGGACTTCTCTTCTTGTACCATTTCTTTTTCTACTTTTCTTCATTTTTGATAATTACCCATAAAGGCGAGGTACTAGACGAACACGATGTTTAAAAGTCAAAAGTGAGTGTTCATTTACACCAATCACTTGTTTGCTAAATGCAACTAACAATATTTTCTGATAAGCACGCGGAGTATTTAACGTCTCCAAAAAAAATGAAAAATTTACAAACATTCCTATAGAGGGTATTTGAAAATTAGGCTAGTAGAGAGTATTCGACTCTCAGAACGAATTGAACGAATAGAACAAGGTCAAAATACTCCATAGGTCTCCTACACTTCATGCCCCACAATTACACTAATGTCGAACGAAAATCTAGACAACCTAACCAAAGCATCTAACCACGTCACTTCGTCAAGGTTCCAACCAATATCAATCCACACGACTCAAATCATATACACAAGCAAACATAAAAAAGAAATTACTAAACAAGGACAAATCCCCCCACACTTAAACCATGCAATGTCCACATTGCACATAAAATAAAATACGGTAAAAGTGATGAGAGAGAGATATACATCCCTATAGTCACGCTTGTGATGATGAGTCGAGCGTGAAGTGACATCCAATGGGCAGCCCAGATAAGATGAACCTATAAAAAGGGGTAAGTGGAGAAAAGCAAACACAAAAGACACAAACATAAAAATAAAAATATCAAAATGTACAAAGAAAAAATATTTTTGTATGTTTGAAAATTTTAGTTTTTTTAAAAGAACACAAGAGACCAAAAGACTCAAACAAAAATAACAAACATAAAAATGTACAAAGGGAAAAAAAGAAATTTGAAATTTTTGATTTTTAATTTTTGATTTTTTATTATTATTTAATATATATATATATATATATATATATATATATATATATATATATATATATATATATATATATATATATATATATATAATTAAAATTTGTTTGTAAATTCTATTTGAAAATATTATAAAAAGAAGTAAGAATATGTTTGGAAAAATTTTGACCTGTAAAATTCTCTAATTTCTTGTACACTTTTTTTTAAGACCGGGTCAAAGTGAGCGGGCCAGGTCGGCGTCGATGGGTTCGTCGATCGACGGCCTATCGACGGTCGGGATAGAGAGTTCATCATCCACGAGCATTGATTGACGGCTTGTCGATGGATTGGACAGAGAGTTCGTTTACTATGACGTCCATCGACGCATGCATTTAGCACTTGGTCGACGACGCGTCGACTCACTCATCGATCAACGGGTGTTCTGCAGAGCCTCATTCTTGCTCCTTTGAATGTCGTTCCTCGAGCAGAACCTTTTCATATAAAGTATGTCTCTGGGTATGTATAAACAGGCTTCAAACTTCGACCAATCCTCCCAAAATATCAAAAATAATCAAAAATAAAAGCACGAAATTAGGTTGCCTCCCAAGAAGCACTTGTTTAACGTTTAAAGCTCGACAACCCATACAAGCGATGTCATCGGGATCCAAAAAGAGGTGACGGTTGTGCCATGCCTTTGTATTTTCCAAAAGAATAAGTAGTCTACGAAGGCGGGCAAAGAAAATAAGTATAAGGATGAGAGAAAGGAATGTTCTAACTTTCTTGGGTGGGCGATAACGTGAGTAGTCGATTACCAAGAAGAGTTCAAAAGTTAATCGGAGCGTGGAGCGATGCTCGGTCACTAGAATAACTAGAAAATCGATCGAATAAAAGGAACGACCATCGACCAACCCAAACTCCTTCATTTCTTTGATATCACCCTTTACGTTCTCAAAAACACATAATGCCATATCCGAGCATAGGGGAAGGGGATCAGACTCCTTCTCGATTATCTCTTCTACCATCTCAATATCAAGTTCAAAAAAGCTTTGGGTGGCACAAGAAGAGGCTCGACCATCTCAACATCTCCTAAATCTGGAACCACTTCATCATCCTCACAAAGATCAAGTAAACTCAATTTTCCTACACCCACCGGAATCTCCAATGGCAACACCCCTACACTCTTGTCCAAAACTTCGTCAAAAAGCACAAGTGGGGTAATGAATTCAATCAAGTCCCCAATCTCAAACTCCTTATACGACTCTCCCAAATGAGCGTTCAAACTCGAATTACCAACATCCAAGGTGGGCTCCATCACATCAAATATCGGCACCTCATCTAAACGAAGTCGGTTTACCTCATCACGAGCTTCATGAACATTTATGGGTGAAGCGGGTATGGTGTGATGATTGTAGCATAGATTTGCTACACGAAGGGGACAAGGAATAATAATCACAGCTCGAATTATAAGAATATGGTTTGCGAGGAGCATATGAATCATTATATCTCGAATCGTGATATTCGGTAAGGGGATCATAAAGCTCGAAGATTGGATCATAAGAATTTTATGTGGGTAGAGCAAACGGGTCGTATCTTGAAGAATAAGAATTGGGTGGAGCATACGAATCATGGCTCGCGTTAAAAGAATTGGAGTCAAGTGGGGTGTATGAGGGGTTAAATCCTGGATTATAAGAATCTTCAAACGGGGCATATAAATTATTAAAGACTGGATGATAGGAATCATGTGGAGGGGCGTGAGATCCAGAACAAGGATCGTAGTGATCGGATGGAGCATATGGATCATTGAGGTGAGTAAAACTTCCCCATGAACCGATCATAAACTTCCTCCCACATTTTCAAGGAGTAAGGCTCTAAATTTGTCAACCATGTTCTTGCCCGATCCTTTAATGTGTAGATGAAAAGTTGCATCTTCACGTGATCCTTTGTAAGGCCTTAAAGAGGGAAATTTCGTGTGATGGCATCATATTCTCAGATGAACTTAAGCGGATCCTCGCTCGAAAGACCATGGAAAACCGGGAGTTATTCAGAGTAGAAATCGTCAAGACCGTACTCCCTCATCACAGGGCTCAATGGAATGGCCGGTTGAGGGTCACGACAAGTGTACGGATCGCCATATGGTGGAGACGCTCGATAGTTAGATATTCTCTCTTTCTCTTTTTTTCTTTTTTTGAAATTGGTTTGTTGAATCTCGGGTCCAAGGGATACGGTTGAGGTCGTCGAGGTACCTTGCATACACACCACTCAACACACAAGATTAAACGTACCAACGGTAAATAACAAAAATAAATAAAAAGAAAAATCAGGAACAAACATTATACACAAACGAAACAAACAAAACACAAATAAAGGTCACGGAGAGCAAACACAAAAATCACAACCTTTAGCCTTCCCCGGCGACGGTGCCAAATTTTGAATTGAAATTTTTTGCACTTACTTTTTATTAGTAAAATTTTGTCCGCAAGAGAACGGAGAAATTGTAAGTGGAAAGCTTGACTCGAGTCGATCTTTCGAGAAAGACTAATCGGAGGGAATTCTCTTATTTGATTCACGAATGAGAATACAACGAAAAGCTATTCTAAACACACGGTCAAATTTTGGTTTTAAAGTTGTAATGTCCAAGACGACGATTTAAATGACGAGAAACAAAATCAACTTCTTTGGAAAGATTAATAAAACAGGGGTCTAGGGCTCTAGAATCATCTCCATGATCAATTGGAATTTCATCGAACACTTAATCTATGAGTTGGGGTTGTGAAGTTGAAGTTTTTGTGGTGTTGAAATGAATTCAATGAGTTCATGGCTCAGTATTATTGGACTTCAATTCAATTGAAGGACTCAAAGTGTTTCAAGCTTGGAAAATAAAGGGAAAATGAAAATAAAGCAATTAAAATAGCTAAACTATCATAGGAGTTGAAATTGCATGTTGGTAGGATGCCTCAAATAGAAAATGCAAAGCAATAAAGGAAATAAGCAAGAAAAGGCATTGTTTCACCAAGTACAAGCATGCATGCACAAGGTACAACTATGCATAAAATCCTAAATAAAGCAAATTAACAAAAATTGAAAACACCAAAGTAAAGAGCAATAAAAGCTGACGTAAAAGTTCAAAACTTTAAGGAAAATAACAAGTAACGAAGTCTAGATGTAGGATTCAACTTAAAACTATGCATGGAAATTTAATTCAAAATAAAGCATAAGTAAAACTCAAAGTCATGATGATCAAGGACCCGATCTATAGCCTAGGTGTGTCACTCAACTAGAATCCATAGTCAATTCACAWGTTTCATCATGAAATCAAGTAGGTAAGACAAAAGGCATAATTGAAGAACATGCATGGAAATGAAGAACAAAACTTGAAATTAAAAGGAAAGCTTACTAAAATTAAATGGAGAATCCCAAAACTTGAATTACAATGAAAGTGCTAATCCAAAGGAGTATTTGGATTCATATTGAGCTTACAAACCCAAGAAAATGCTTGAAAATTAAATCTAAAACCTAAGAGAGAGAAAGTAGATCTAGAGGAAAAATGAAGAGAAAATTAATCCCAAGGCTTATGCAAGAGTTGGGGGAATGAGTGGATGCCTTCCTCAAGTCAAGTGGAGGGTTTTTATAGTGATTTCGCAGGGGCAAGCTCGTCAATATACTTTAATTCCCGGACTCTCAGTCGATCGACTGCTCAGTCGATTGACTAAGGGAAGTCGATCGACTGCTTATCAGAAAAGTCTGCAACTCTCTGTCGATCAGTCGATTTTTGATGGTTGCAGTCGATTTCCTCAGGACCAGTCGATCGACTGCCCAGTCGATCGACTAGTTGCCAGTCGATCGACTGCCTCGCCAAATTGTAGCGCTCTCTGATGGTCAGTCGATCCTCCAGTCGATTTCTTGGCTAGCAGTCGATCGACAGAGGGCAGTCTGGGCAGTCGCTCGGGCAGTCGTCCGGGCAGTCAACTTGGCTCGATTTTCCTCATTTCGGCACGGTTCCTTGAGTTTTAACGCCTCGACTCACTCCTTACAACTTTTACCATCGGTCTAATACCTCGTGCCACCTACAACATACGAATTTAGATTCAAAACCCATGGCTCGTCATCAAGAAATGCATATATCAAGTTTTCAATACTACAAACGGGTAATGACCGAAAACCTAACGAGAATGACTCAAAATGACTAAAAACAATGCTAAACCCTAACTATAAGAACTAAGAAAAACACAACAATTACATGCAAAACAGGTTGTTAACCCCAACTTGTAAATTAAACACACAACAATGTCAATTGATGGTTCTAAACTCATCAAAGCTCTAGCCCATGAACTCTAACCAAACAATCATCAAGTAACGCAACAACTCGAACTCAACGCAAGCATACACATAACTAAAGAGACAAAAGGCTAGAAATAAAGCAACAATGGAAAATAATCTTTCAATAATAATAATTATAATCATATGAATTTCTGAGAATTAAACACTTAAAATCATGATAAATTGCAATAAAACTAACCACTAAATCAAAAACATCATAATCTCAACAAGAACACATAAACAAAGAGACACAAATTTGGAATAATTAAAGGAAGAAATGAGAATCCTACTTACAAACCATGACGGATTTCATCATTCGAATGAGGAAATAAATGAATCAAGATTAAACTTTCGTCTAAAATCCGAGCAAAACATAGCAATCTATATTTTACTAAAAACTAAAAGCTAAAAACTAGATGAAGAAAGTGAAAAGAAAATGAGAAGAAATGAGGAATATTCTAGGGTTGTCAAACCCTAAGGGGTTCAAGACTTTTGATTATGAGAAAAAGTTTTTTTTATAAGGGGTGTGGGCAAAATAGTCAAAATTGGTCTGACGACCGATGCTGGAAAATGGCCCCGGCGATGGCGCGGCGATGGCACGGCGATGGCGTGTCGACTGGGCATCGACTGTGCGTTGATTGGGAGTCGATGTACGCATCTATCGATGGTTGTGCTTCGCGGATCCGAGTCATGCTTTCGTCAAATCTAGCCAGTTGTGATCCTCGGGAATGTTCCTAGACTTGATCGACTACCCTAAAATAAAGAAAATTAAAATAACATAAAAATCTACAAAAAGTAAAAGAGAAATATGAAAAACACTAAAAAGACGACAAACGCTACGAAAACACAAAATAAGGAAAAATGGGATAAAATACGACTAAAACCCGACTAAAGCACACACACACCAAGACACAAAAACATACCAAAAACCACATATAAATATGTATAAATCACATATCTATTGCGATGCATCGATACGTTCGGTATGCACCTAAAGTCCCCCTTGCAGAGTCGAGTGGAACTCCTCAATAAATTTTTTAGTCCACTAAGAATTGTTCGGTAACATCATGCGCTCTTTATAAAAAAGTGTGTTGTTAACGAGCGCATAAGGGTCTTCTATATCTTTTTCGCTTCCAAGTTGTGGACAATTTCCCCTAATAACTGTCTGCACACACTGCCTTCCTTAAATTTATCCAGTCCGACCATTTTAGCAATGACAAAGCCATCAAGCCGTTGTCTTCTTCACACCACAACAATTCATATACTGCCACGTTTGTTGCTCCGACTTATACTCCAGGTGATAATAATAACCTACAACTACCAAACTTTTGTTCTGCTGGGGTCGTGACTGGCTGCTCTAACAAGTGACACAGGCTACACTGATCAGTACACACAACAAAATGCCTCCCCACTAAATACAAGCACCAATGATGTACAGACAACATAAGAGCCATCAACATCTTTTTGTAGACCGATTAAGCGATGGTCCGAGTTGACATTGCTTTGAAAAAATAGGATTTTGATCTACCCGATTGCATTAATACAGCGCCGAGACCCTTCCTTGAAGAATCGCACTCGATCACAAAGGGCTGGGTAAAATTTGGAGTAGCCAACACGGGTGCCATGTTAACAACCTATTATAAATTTACAAATGCGTTCTTAGCGTATGTCATCCACTTTGCTAACTTGGGCCCATCTTTTTTAAGAAAGTTAGTTAAGGGTTGGAAAATATTACCATACTCTTTAATAAATCATCGGTAGTACCCCTCAAGCCTTAAGAAGCCTCGCACACCGCACATCATTGTAGGTCATGACCATTGAAGAATTATCATAACCTTAGCCAGATCCATTTGCACCATGTTGGCCGCCACCACGTGACCTAAATACTCAACTTCCCACTGCCCGAAAGAACATTTCTTTTGATTAACTACGAATAAACTCTCACTAACTTGCAAGAGTTATCCCACGTGACCTAGATGCTCATCCCAATTCACACTCTATTAGTATGTCGTCATAGAAAACCAACATGAATTTTCAAAGAAATGGTCAGAATAAGTCATTCATCGCTTGAAAGGTGGCAGGTGCATTTGGAAGACCAAACGACATGACCAATAACTCGTAGTAGCCTGAATGAGTTCTAAAGTCTGACTTGGATATATCTTCCTGAGCAATCCAAATTCGATGATATGCAGCACGCTAATCAAGCTTACTAAACCAAAATATATCCTGAATCATCGGAATTGGATATTTATCTGGCATCATCTGACGATATAATTCCCAATAATCCACGCAAAACCACCAACTCCCATCTCTCTTTTGAATGAACAACACCAGAGTGAAATAGGACCCACAACTCGCTGTATCCTTCCTATAACTAATATTTTCGCATGGAAACCGGTGTTGCCCCCGGTCAAAGTGGTATACGATGATCGATCAGCATGGGTTATCCGATTATCAACTGAAATACTTGTTGAAAAACATCTAAAACCGAGCTAAGTTTAGACGTCCGAGCATTAGAAGAAGCCATCAGACCCTGATCTCCGTCGTTTCTGTAATGTCCATTAGCTTATGGACACTTGTCGCTGAGATCTCATACTCAATGTACTAGTGCAGAAAATCTATTCTAGAACAGTCAATCTAGAACGCCTCAGAAAAAGACGTTCTAGAATATAAGCCGGTGGCATTTTCGTTATAAAAGTGTCATATACCAGAACACTTTTCTTAAAGACGTTCTGGTATATTCGATATACCAGAATGTCTTTTTTTAAGACGTTCTGGTATATTTATATACTAGAACACCTTTAAAAAAAGCGTTCTGGTATATGACACTTTTATTACAAAAATGCCACCGACTTATATCCTAGAACGTCTTTTTCTTAGGCGTTCTAGATTGACTGTTCTAGAATAGATTTTCTGCACTAGTGCATTGAGTATGAGATCCATCGACATATGTGCCCAGTTCGCGTACACGTCCTGTAACGCCTCAATTTTGCTAAAAATTAGTTTATATTTTAATGATATGAAATTTCTTTGGAGTCATATACATGTCGAGTTTTTATAACAAGAAAGTAAAAAATTTTAGAATTTCACGAGTAATTGAATTTATGAACTAAAAATGATAATAAATATAAACCAAGTCTCTATCAATTAAAATTGATAGTTAATGTAGACTCGCATCGAGTTTAGTTTTTATTCAACAAAATAAACATAAAATAAAACTTTGTTAATTTTCATTCGATCATCGTCCTCCTTCATTCGAAGTGCTCATTTGTACCTGAAAAAACATCGTTGAACTTGGATGAGCACAACGTACTCAATAGGTATATTGACATATCTCGCATAAATATAAACCTCAAAAATATCACAATTAATCATATAATTCATGTAATAGCATTTTACAATTAATTTGACTGTAGTGAAAATGCGTCCCCGATGACCCTTTTCCTCGGTCACATATGTCTGTCGCGGTCTTCGATTTTAATAAATGGATATAACAAGTCGGGACAAACCCGATGACCCTTTTCCCCGATCACAAATATAGTAATCGAGAATACATGATATACATAGCACAATAATTGAGAATTTGAATTTAACACAAAATAAGTCGGTGGTCTCTACCTTATAAATGTCGTGAAATCTCAAGTCAAATGCACGATGTCGGAGAACCTTAAGTCCCGAATTTACTCGTCACCTAGTAAATTAGAAAAATGAATTAGTACATATAATTAATATTTAAAATTATTCATAAAAAACAAGCAATAAAATATAATAAATAAATATTAAATAAATAAAATTGGACTGAATTGTAGTATTAATATGTTTCATAGGGTTAGATTGAGATTTGTTTTTTTAAGTTTGAGGGCTAGATTAGGAGTTTGTGGTAAACTAGGGTCCAACTTGAACAAGGTTAGAGGTTTGGGTGCAATTTGTGATTTCCAAAAGCAAGGAGTATGAAAGAGCAATCAAGAGCCCTAAATTGCCAAAGCCCATCCGTTTCTTAATTTTCTTCTTCTGCAATTTTGAAATCGGCAGCAACTCCTCCCCCTTCTTTCACTACAAGAATAATGCTTAAGAGGGACGACAATTTAGCAACGACATATTAGTCGTTCCTATAAATAGTATATATAGGGACGATATGTCGTCCCTATAGGTCGGATAAATATTTGGAACGACAGATGTCGTGCCTGTTGATACAAAGTCGTTGCTCTATTGTCCGTCTTTAGGGAGGACATATTGTCGTTTCTATAAAATACTAAAGTCGTTCCAATATTTCCAATAACTTATACACTTACTTTAATTTCCAACCACCTACCACTTCACTTTTAAATCACTGCTCTTACACAAAAAGAATGTCAAAGCAACTGAACCAATATTCTCGGATATTATTCTCTTTGCTCTGAACAGAGTTTACAACGAATTGTCCTTCCAATATTTTACTACTGTTTTTCAATATTAACCATGCGCCAAACAAGAACCAAGAAATGATCAAGCTAAAGGCAAACCAAGCAGCAAACAAGAGCCATATATTTGGAACCAAGCAGCAAACAACCATATTTTTGAGAACCAAGCAGCAGCCAATTTTTGAGAATACAAAATAAAGGTATGAACTCATTATATATTTTGTATACGTATTAAAAACCCATATTTGTATTCATTCTATATTATTGAACTTAAACATTATATGCTTAAGTTATGCTAGCATGGCAGCAATGTTACTATTTCATCTAAAAAATATAAAAATAATGATCACTAAAATTCGAAGCTATTTATGAATTACTCTTATATCTAGATAGAGTGGGTCTCTTTTGGAGTCTCAAAGTGAGATCACATAAAAATATCGCAAAATTTAATTAAGGTGTTATAAAATATAATCAAAATATAGTTGAAATATCTTTAAAAAAATCTAAAAATTTCACAAGTAAAGTTGTTTCACTAAGAGTATTTGTCATCCAATTATGTCTTAAGATACCATTTGGCTATTAAAGGTTTCTTCTAAAGAATTAATTACTTAAACTATTTATAATAAAAAAACGAATTGATATTAAGTGCAAAATCCAAACATTTCATATCATAAGTAGTCTAGTTAAAACTTCTTGTTTCATATAATTATCAAGTCAAAAAAAGACTCTTTTTTTAGATCTAGGTTTCGTTTCAGTTAGAACTTCTTGTTTCATATAATTATCAAGTCAGAAAAAGACTCTTTTTTTAGATCTAGGCTTCGTTTCTCAACATTTTCATTAAAACTTTAAACAGTTTGGCTATTTTTTTCTTAGGATATTAGATATACTTTAAAAGAAATCTTTCTTAATTTCATTTATTTATTGTCTAATTCCATTTTTAAGGTTCTTAATTCCATGATTAGTTTTCTTGCTTGCTATTGTTAGAATTTCTTGCAATTTTACATGTACTTATTCTATAACTATTTAGCCTATGGCCTAGGTGGGTTTAGAACCATATATTGTAAAGTTATTGGGAAATTCATTGTGTGTATCTTTATTTGTACAATGCTAATTTACAAAATTATTTATTTGGCCATCTCTCAGTTGTCATTAGATGTTGATGGATACCTAAAGGGAATATCGACGTCGAACTTAAATCAAATTGAGGTTGGAATTGATGGCCCCGACTCATGCACATTAAATTCTCAATAAATTATCCAATTGGTCATGGAGATGAGTCTAGTTCTCTAGACCCTTGCTTTCTTATTCTCAATTTAGTTTTTATCTTAATTGCTAAAAATAAACTCCCCAAATTATGTGTCTGATTAGAGTAGATTTGTCCTTATTTTTATTAGCTTTTTAGTTCGTTTTTATAGTTGTTTTTGGTATAAGTTGGACGATTTAAGCTTAATCTCGTATTTTATAATTCCAGCTTATTTTACCGCATTTTGATCGAAATTGATGCAAGTAGGTGATATTTCGTTATTTTTCACCTTACAGCTAAGTAACCGGAAAAGTTTAACGCGTAATAGACGAGGTTCGATGTTCAAGAAGTGAAGAACAAGCTTTCCGGTGAAACGAGTAGCAAAAGATCGAGAAATGGAGACCGACGCTCAGTCGCGTCGACTAACGCGACCGTCGACGCACCGTCGACGCAAGCCGTGCCAGCGAGCCATGCCTGCGTCGATCGACGCAAGGACGACGTAACGTCGACACTATGTTCTGAAGCGTTGATGTCGACACAGCAAGGACGACGCAACGTCGACGCTATGTTTTGAAGCGTCGACATCGACACACCAAGGTCGACGCAACGTCGACGCTAGCTGCTGAAGCATCGCTGTCGACGCACAATGTCGACGCACCTGCCAACGACGCGCGCACCCTGCCGATCGCACATGCCGAGCGCTGCCGATCGAGACTGCCAACATCCGCCAAGCACCTGCTCGCGTTCGTCGACGCTACGTCGACGCGACGGCCCAGAATTCGGAAATTAGGGTTTCTTGTGCGGCAAGACTTGTTTTACTTATAAAAACCCTTCATATTTCGGTTTTGGAGGGTGTGCCACTTCAAAGACATCTACCCAAAAATTCCTTAGCTCTTAGAAACAATAAATCCACGTCTTATAACGAGATTTGGAGACGAAGATCAAGGATCGAAGCTCTACGCGCCCGAAACTCCGATTTCGCGTTCGAGAGTCCTTTTTCGCCCAAGATCAGCGTCCAAACTCCGGAATAGCTGGAGCTTTTTCATTGCTTTTCGTAGTTACAATAAGTATTCTAAACTTTTAGTTAATTTGCTAGTTAATTGCGTAGTTAAATTCTTAGTTTATTCTAGTTTCAATTAGTTTAATTGTTTCTTATGCTCGTGTTTTGGATATTGATTAATTTAGTTTATTTATGCGATTTGGTTCATGCTTAGTTAATGTTTGTGGATTGATATGATTCGTATGTTAGCAATAGATCTTAAATTCATGCTTTAGTTACGTTAATTAGCTCTAAATCTTCGTAGCGTTAATCGATAATTTAGTTGTTACTCTTAGTTGATAATTTAGAATAATTAGTTAAATAGCTTTAGTTTACTGCTTAGTTCGTAATTGGTAATTTAGTTAAAGTAATTAGTTTAATTAGTTTAAATTATCGTCTTAGTTTATAATGATCGAATCAATCTTTTCAAACCCCCAAATGTACATGTATGTTATTCGTAATCGAGAAAAACATTGCTAAGACCGAACAGTTGTTTCCTCGAGAGATACGACTCGAGTCAAACTCATCACCCTACAGTTACCTCGTACACTTGCGAGCAAACTGATGTGCTTTTTAATTATTTATTAAAATGGGGTGCACAAAAGTTTGAGTCAAAAATTTGGCGCCGTTGCCGGGGAAGCAACGAGTAGGAATTAAAAATGTTTTTCGTTTTAATTTATGTTTGATTTATTATTTTATTTGCTTTTACTTGGTTTTTGCCATTTGGTGCGTTGACGTGTTGTTGAGTTTATGCAAGGGAGGCGATCACTTCAACACGACCTTGTGCCATACATTGACAATATTCACCGTTCAAATCCGCCAAGACCAAGACCCGTTCTTATTCCCGAGGACAACTCCTCGACAGCAACCGATTTTGCTTGCAATCAAATTCCCAGCACCATGTTAGGAGGACATTCAGTTCGGAACGGCGACTCACCACCGAGATCACCACCACGCCCCATTCGAGCTGAGCATGGCAGTGAACAAAACARGTCACACTCTACTAGACGTGACGAAAGGAGAAATGAGGGAGTGAACCTGCAGCACAACATAGTCAATCACCCGCTCAACATGGAGAATTTAAGGCAAAACGAAGAGATGAACAACAATGTCATGCGTCAGCACAACGTCGAGAACATGGCATTTAGGAACGAAGATGTTTTGCAGCGAAACGCCTATGTTAACAATCAAAGACATGTGAGCGAGTGGTTGGAGAATCAAGATCATGGTTACGAGCAAAACAATTTCGGAAGGAGAAACGAGCGCGAGCACCGTTACGCGCATAACGACCACTACGAGAGAGTATATGACCAAGTTTGAGAACCAAGGGGAGATCGAGCACTTAGACAGCGCGACTTGGCACGTCCAAAGGTTGTACCTTTTAGGTCCGCCATTGTTCTTGGACCGACCGCAAGGGCCGTGGAGATTAAACCGCATCAACTCAACCTACTCCCAACCTTTCATGGGAATGCRCATGAAGACCCCTTGGCATTTTTAAATTA
The DNA here is from genome assembly GCA_014905375.1 of Phtheirospermum japonicum. Taxonomy (NCBI): domain Eukaryota; kingdom Viridiplantae; phylum Streptophyta; class Magnoliopsida; order Lamiales; family Orobanchaceae; genus Phtheirospermum; species Phtheirospermum japonicum. The sequence continues at coordinate 913,417 of BMAC01000106.1, read as the reverse complement.
TTTCGTTGATGAAGTTGGACGATTCGTAGTTCATGGCCTTCATCAAGAGGAGGTCCAGATGATTTGTTTTCCGTATACCTTAAAGGACAAGGCGAAATCTTGGCTACTGTCCTTAGAGCCCGGTTCATTAAACGACTGGGATATGATTAGCGAGAAATTTCTGAACCAATATTATTCAGCCCAAACGACTGGGCATCTTCGGAGACAAATTGCTACTTTCGAGCAGTTAGAAGGAGAGCTATTTCACGAAACATGGGAGCGCTACAAGACACTTTTGCAAGCTTGCCCCCACCACAACTATTCTCCGGAGATGACTAACCAGTTCTTTTTCGATGGTTTATTGGACCATGGGAAACGAGAGGTGGAAATAGCAGCGGGAGGAGATTTTGGAGATTTGACAGCACACGAGGCACGACAAGTGTTGGAGAAGCAGAGCGAAAAGTCCAGACAAACCAACTCTCGGCCTCGTAAAATGAGAGTTAATGAAGTTTCCATCCCCGACCCTGATTTAGACGATGGCAAGTTAGTAAAGGCGAAATGTGAAGAGATTTTCGACGAGAAATTAGCTGCTTGGAAAGCCGAACGAGCTAGCAAGGCCGCTGCACAGAAAATGGCTGCGAATTGTAACCAGTGTGGATCCCCCCAGCATTTAGCAGACGTATGTCCTAACAACAATGAGCATCAAGAGGAGGTAAACGCGATCCAGAATTATTCAAATCAAAAGAAGTACGCACCACAACGTGACAATCCTCTTTTCAAGTGGGGTCCGGGCAATCCAAATCATACGCCGCCTGATCCAMAATTTCCCCCGCCGCATTATGCTCAAGTACCAGTGCCAYCGGCACAAAATAATTTTCATACACAAGGGCAAGCGTCGAGTGCAACYCAACCAAATGATCAGCYATTGGTTTGGCAGCAGAACCAAGTGGCTGAGACGATTAGTAATAGAGAAGGGCTCACGAAGGTGAATGCAAAGATAGACGAACTTTCAAAGAAGGTGAGCGGAATAGACCAACTTTCCGGCATTGTGCATGATCTAGCTAAAAACATGGATCGAATGGAGAGGACTATGGGACAAATAGCAACTGATATTGCTAGATCAAATAAGGAGAAAGACAAGCTACCAAGCCAGCCGGAACAAGCATCGGCAATTCACRTCCTTCGCAGTRGGAAGAAGATCGACAATGGCATAGAGAACCAAGACAAGGAGCTAGTTCCTAAACCGGTGGACAAACTACATAAATCCGCCAATAGATATGTTCCTGGTTTTATTCAAGGAAAAATCCCGAGCGACACCCCTGGCATCGATGAGCCACCGCAGCCGAAGCAAACAACGATGCAGTATAAGGATGCTGTTCCTTTTCCGAGCCGATTACGCCCAGCGAAGGAGAACAAGAAATCTATGGAGCTGTACAATCTCTTGAAGAATGTGAATATAAACCTGCCACTTTTAGAAGTGATCAAGACGATGCCCGCCTACGTCAAGTTTTTTTAAGGAACTTGCCTCGCGAGAGAGACGTTTGGCGACAACTCAATACGTTCCATTACCGAAAGAAGTTAGCGCGATTTTCAAGAAGCCGTTACCACCTAAGGAACGCGACCCTGGCAGTTTTTGCATAACGATTTTACTAGCTAATGGGAAGAAAGCAGTAGGTATGTTGGACCTTGGAGCAGGAGTTAATCTAATGCCTTATTCGCTTTATCAAGATTTTGATCTTGGACCCCTCAAACCGACAACTATGCGCCTACAGTTAGCCGATCGCTCGACTCGATGACCGTTAGGGATAGTCGAAGACGTTTTAGTGCAAGTTGGGGAGCTTGTGCTTTCATTTGATTTTGTGGTCATGGACATTGGTGAAGTTCCGACGGAGGACAACGAGCACACCATTCTTTTGGGCCGACCGTTCATGGCGACTTCACATACTCTTATTGATGTTCATAAAGGGAGAATGACGATGACCGTTTTGGGCGAAACAGTGACCTTCTCTTTGAAAGATATTCAAAACACTCCCTCTCCTATTATGCAAGAGGAAGGTTATTTCATTGACCCCATTGCATCATGCGTCAACGAATTACGAGAGAGTGCAACTTTGAACAGTTTGGGCGACGGGGACGAGGCTGGATTTTCTACCGAGGGAAGGGCTAAACGAGTCAATTCAAGCAAGAAGCACGACAAGTTTGAAAAGCATACCCACTTAAGTGGAGAAGAATTGATCGAGCTGTTGGGAATTGATATACGCGACATCGTGGCGGAATTTGGAGACAATTTTGATAAACAGTGTTCGCGCAAATTCGAGCAGAAGGTGGAGTCGAAACCACCAATAAATCGCTCAAGGCACAAGGGCGAGGCTTATTTCAAGGATTGGACGAGAGATATGAAGAATTCAAGGACGGATCGCGCAAATGAAGTCAAGAACTTACAATTTGAGGTTGGAGAATTAGTCTTGTATAATAACGAACGTAAGTACGATCCAGCCGAATTTGGAGCTTCATGGAGCGGACCATTTTTGATTAAAGAAGTCGACGAGTACGGCGTAGCCACGTTGTACGATGAAATTGGCAAATCGTCCTTTCAAGCTCACAAGCATAGGTTGAAACCTTATCATGACGGACGAGGTACAAATAGCAATCGCAAGATGGTGGAGTGTGGAGATCCACCGTACGTTGAAAGATAAACGATCTAGATAGCGTCGAGCAAGCGACCTTAAAATTTGCGCTTCTCGGGAGGCAACCCGAGCTTTATGTATCCTTTTGTATTTTATTTTTATTTATTTTTTGTTTTATTTTGGCTTTTAGTTGTTTAGAACAGTTGAAGAACTCGGACAAGGAGAATGGAATGAACAAGCGAAGGAAAAGACGCGCAGGGATCCGCCCGCGTCGACGCCAAGCACCTGCTCGCGTCAGTCGACGCGGTGTCGACGCAGGAGTACCGAAGAATCACGCTCTGTCGCGTCGACTGATGCGGCGTCGACGCGACCCGCGGACCGGCCCAGAAATGTGTAAAAAATGGATTTTTGGCCCACGACCCGACCCATGAACGTCTTGACCCGCGGGATTGGCCTGAAAACCTGTTTAAAAACAGACTTTGCTCCCTCTTTTCTCACTTTTTTTCCTTTCCTAACTTTTTATTCTAGTTTCTCTTGAGCAATTTTTGTAATTTCAAAATTTCCAGCTATTCAAGCATTACAATTCCCCAACTCCAGAATTCCTATTACAAGTTTGGTGTCCAAGGAGCCTTCCAAAAATAAGCTACAAGGGTTGAAGCAATTTGAGACAAATTCGGGCAATTTTCGCGTTTTTACGGGAATTGGACTACAACTCGTTGAGGTACTTCGCTTAAAACTCTCTTGGGGACGTTATAATTATCGTTTGGTTGTGTTAGGGAAGTTGTTGGTGCAAGGTTTACTCAAGAATTTTGTTGGTCGAACACGCACGCCAAGTGTTCGACGAAATTCCCCAAAGAAGCTCAAGTGTTATTTTTCAAGGTTTTTCACCCCCGTTCAATTTCGTATTGTGTGATAATGTCTCGAGCGGGAAAACGTAAGGATATCTCGGGGAAATACAATGCACCGTTCCCAATTTTCGACAAGAAAGAAGGGGAAATGTTCAAAAACATTCGGAAATGGGGATTTGCTACGCACCGGACGTTGAACGTCCAAGGAATTGCGGATGAGGCCTCGAATGGGTCGGAGCACCACACCGACCTTTCGCGTTATGTAGATGGCCTCAGGTGTGGGTACTTTGCCCAAATGCACTTGCCCGGTTTTCAAGAACTCATGCTCGAGTTTTTCTCAACTTTGACGATTCAGAACGACGAGACGTTCTCTTGTCGGTTAGGAGGAAATGATGTGGCGGTCAACGAGGAGGTTTTCGGCAACATTTTCGGTTTCCCGACCGTAGGGGACCACCCGGTTGGAGTTCAAGGCTTCGATTTAGCCTCTTTTGGGGGGGTGATCACCGTGGGAAACACGAGGGATTGCAAGAGGTTTCCTTGTTCGAGGATTCAAGACGACGCCCTCTATGTCGCATACAAGATCCTCGCCCACATCATTCTTTGCAAGAACGAGGCCACCTATGCGACCAAAGCCGAGCTTTTTGTTCTTCAGTGCCTCGTTGATGGTCGTCAAGTCCGGTTGTACCCACTTATTTTGTTAGGGCTTTACAACGTCGCCAAGGGTACTCCGGGGAGCAAGTCGCCACTTCTCTCATTTGCACCATATGTTACCGGCCTCGCCCGTCACTTCGGGTTCGATCCGGCCAGAAGCGGATTTAGCCCGCTTGGAACCTCTTCACTACCACTCGCGCGTGCGCCGGCACCCCGAGTGAGGTCGTCAACTAGAGGAGGGTCTTCGTCTCGACTACACGACGAAGACGATGATGGCGATGAGGATATGGAGTAAGCCCGCCGTTCTACTTCGGGCTTGAGTCCCGATTGGGGGCAATTTTTCGAGGAAAATCGAGCATTTCAAGTGAAGATGTTCGATAAGCTCCAAATTATCGATGAGAAGATCGACGCGAACCACGACAAGAACCGGAAGAGCTTGAAGAAGATGAGAGCTCGCATCTCAAAGCTCGAGGAGCGTTTTGAGGCTGCGTACCCCACACCGAGTATGGATGTCGACGGGACCAACAACGAAGACGATGAGTCCCGCGAGTTCTAAACTCGTTCTATCTTTATTTTTATTTTTGTTTTTTTTAAGAATAAATAAAAAAAAAAATTGAAAAATATAAAATCCAAAAATATTGTTGCTTTCTTTGTTTTTGTGTGTTTTATTTTTCTTTTAGGGCATTTCGTATCACGTACATTGAAGAAGTGGCCAATTACACAAATCACGACTAGCGGCTCGACTACTATTATTTCAGGGATGTTTTCTTTTTCCTTCCTCTTTTTGATTTTTGGTTGTGTTTATGGCAATCCGGAGATTGCCCGGATTTTTCGAGAGGGGGGTGGTCGAGTGTGATTTGTATTGATTAAATTGTATAATTTTATTTGATACTTGGCCTGTAATATTTATATGCTTAAACGTGATCAATTACTAGTTCTACGCTTAATTGTGTTTATATGGCATGCCTGTCGAAGTTGATTACGTATGATTATTTGTTTTCGTCTTTGAGCGTGCATAAGTGCATAATTTTTCAAAATTTATTATTATATATTGTAAAATGGTACTTGGACGCAATCGATTTCACGAAACCTTAAAAGCAGCGTCAGTTCAAAAATTTTCATGCAAAAAGCCAGTGAGTAGCCTGAGTGTTTATCATCTTTGCATGTGCTTGAATAAGCTTCAGTTTTGATATCTCTTTGAAATCGCTTTGTGTAGTCGACTTTGAAAATGACGTTAAGGCACATATAAAACCCTATTCCGGCCATTTCTATATATTTTTAGCCAATATAAATTCCGAATGAGCCAATTATAGCCAAATAATCCATGCCTGTAGCCTTGAGAGTTGTTGAGACGACCCCTACAACCCACTAAAAGCGTGGTGTAGGAGTTCGTATTTTTATTGGTTATTCGAGTCTTGAAATTTTTTATTAGGAATTTATTATTTTTGTAATTAAGGACCACCATCCAAAAAAATAAAAAAAAATTAAAAAAAAAAAGAGAGAGAAAAACCCCATATAAAATAATAATAAAAAGGGAAATTTAAAAATAGGATGGTGGATAGTGTTGATTAATTGCCTACGCGCTTGTAAAGGCTTGAGTTTAATTATTTATTTTATGAAGCCTTATGTTTAAAAGGCAAAAGAGTTGTGATTAAGTGGTTTGAGCTTATAGTCGGTTTTACGGTTTCCGAGTTGGGAAATAGCCTATGTTTTTAAGGCTACGTTATGAGAGCTTAGTGAGGTTTTTTTTCTTTTGAACGAGGTGAGGCGCATCGCTTCGTGATTAGATTAGGTTGGGTGAGTTATTTAGCCACACGACTTATATATTCCATACCCGTCCAWAGAACCTTACGTTACAACCCGCGAAGACCTTTTCTGATTCTTAGTTTTGACAGCACACTTAATTTGCGATTGAGAAGAGATTGATTTTCAGTGCTTATTTATTGTGCATGTAATTGTATGATTTGAGTGTATACACGTCCCATGCAGAAAATACTTAAGTGCTTTTGAGCGTACTTATATATATTATCCTTCGTGAGGAAGCATGATTTTATTTTGAAGCGACAATGTAATAATGATCAAGTGTTTGACGTTGCGTGACTTGTACCTATATCTTTAAAATTATCTATGTAGCAACGCACGACTCTTTGCTTGAACTGATTTTCATTCTAGTTATACTTTGAAATCATCGTTTGTTCGAGGACGAACAAACCAATAAAGCGTGGGGTAGTTGATTAGAGTAGATTTGTCCTTATTTTTATTAGCTTTTTAGTTCGTTTTTATAGTTTTTTTTTGTATAAGTTGGACGATTTAAGCTTAATCTCGTATTTTATAATTCCATCTTATTTTACCGCATTTTGATCGAAATTGATGCAAGTAGGTGATATTTCGTTGTTTTTAACCTTACAGCTAAGTAACCGGAAAAGTTTAACGCGTAATAGACGAGGTTCGATGTTCAAGAAGTGAAGAACAAGCTTTCCGGTGAAACGAGTAGCAAAAGATCGAGAAATGGAGACCGACGCTCAGTCGCGTCGACTGACGCGACCGTCGACGCACCGTCGACGCAAGCCGTGCCAGCGAGCCATGCCTGCGTCGATCAACGCAAGGACGACGTAACGTCGACGCTATGTTCTGAAGCGTCGACGTCGACACAGCAAGGACGACGCAATGTCGACGCTATGTTCTGAAGCATCGACGTCGACACACCAAGGTCGACGCAACGTCGACGCTAGCTGCTGAAGCATCGCTGTCGACACACAACGTCGACGCACCTGCCAACGACGCGCGCACCCTGCCGACCGCACATGCCGAGCGCTGCCGACCGAGACTGCCAACATCCGCCGAGCACCTGCTCGCGTCCGTCGACGCTACGTCGACGCGACGGCCCAGAATTCGGAAATTAGGGTTTCTTGTGCGGCAAGACTTGTTTTACTTATAAAAACCCTTCATATTTCGGTTTTTGGAGGGTGGTGCCACTTCAGAGACATCTACCCAAAAATTCCTTAGCTCTTAGAAACAATAAATCCACGTCTTATAACGAGATTTGGAGACGAAGATCAAGGATCGAAGCTCTACGCGCCCGAAACTCCGATTTCGCGTTCGAGAGTCCTTTTTCGCCCAAGATCAGCGTCCAAACTCCGGAATAGCTGGAGCTTTTCATTGCTTTTCGTAGTTACAATAAGTATTCTAAACTTTTAGTTAATTTGCTAGTTAATTGCGTAGTTAAATTCTTAGTTTATTCTAGTTTCAATTAGTTTAATTGTTTCTTATGCTCGTGTTTTGGATATTGATTAATTTAGTTTATTTATGCGATTTGGTTCATGCTTAGTTAATGTTCGTGGATTGATATGATTCGTATGTTATGAATAGATTCTTAAATTCATGCTTTAATTACGTTAATTAGCTCTAAATCTTCGTAGCGTTAATCGATAATTTAGTTGTTACTCTTAGTTGATAATTTAGAATAATTAATTAAATAGCTTTAGTTTACTGCTTAGTTCGTAATTGGTAATTTAGTTAAAGTAATTAGTTTAATTAGTTTAAATTATCGTCTTAGTTTATAATGATCGAATCAATCTTTTCAAACCCCCAAATGTACATGTATGTTATTCATAATCGAGAAAAACATTGCTAAGACCGAACAATTGTTTCCTCGAGAGATACGACTCGAGTCAAACTCATCACCCTACAGTTACCTCGTACACTTGCGAGCAAACTGACGTGCTTTTTAATTATTTATTAAAACGGGGTGCACAAAAGTTTGAGTCAGTGTCCTTTTGTTTAGATTAGATTTTCTATTTCTTTATTTTCAATTTGTGTTAACAAACATAGAAACCATATTCTGATTAGCCTTCCTCAAGAGACATAACTCTGGAAGAATTCACCTCACTACAATCGATCTCAACCTATTGCGGGAGATTTGACACCTCTATACTTTAAAAAGAGTAGTGCGTGAATCGTTTGATCAATTTTTGCCATCGTTGCCATGGAATGCTGAAGGTTTTGTGGTTTTTGTGTTTGATTTTTTTGTATTCGTTTCCCAACGATACATTTAATCTCAACCACATTTATTTATTTTTATATTTTTGTGTGCAAGTTATATCGACAACCTCAACTGCATCTTTTGAGATCTGAAATTTTACAAACCGAAGATGGTCGAATATCAAGCACTTCCACCTTATGCTCCTCACAACCCGACAAGAACCACTTTTTATGCTCCTCCACCGATGATGACCCTTATTTGTTTTCCTCTCTCTTGAGTTGTGGTTCTAAGACTCGATTTATCACCGAGATATGAGACTATTCTCTTGAGGATTCTCAATATGAACTAATAAAAAATTTCCATTGGCTCTCGAGCAAGGTTCATGTTCGATTTTTCTGCGATTACCATTCCATCACTCAAATGTTTCCTCTTCAAGGACTCATAGATAATCAAGTGAAGATGTGACTATTCCACTACATGTTAAAGGGTGGGGCAAGGAAATAGTTATGCATGCCTAATTTCTCGAAGATGTGGAATGAGTCTATAATTGGTTCATGGAGAAGTTTGATGTTCACTACACTTAGAGCTTTGATTGTTATTTCCCACCTCATGATTCTTACACTTTGGGCTATAATAACTCATATTCCCCACCCATTTTCCCTCCTTCTTACCTGATCTATGATTCATATGCTCCACCCTTTTCTACTTCTTATTCTATAATCTTCGACTCTTATACTCCACCCTCTTTGACTCCCAGCAAAACGAGCAATGAAAATTATACCCCACCTTCTCCCAACCATAATAATTCCTATGCATCACCCACTCCAAATCCCAATAATCTGAGTTATGAGCATTATGCCCTACCTCCCATGACTCATGATCTAGGATATAATGCTTCATCTCCATATGCTTTCCATGCTACAAATTATATGATCCAAGCTATGACTATTATCCTCCATCCCCTTCGTGCGATCATGGTCAACAAAATGAGGATCCCAAGTCCCACAATTCGGGATATGACGATGCTTCACATGCCCCATCTTCTCAAATCCTGAGCGCCAATCATCATCCCACACCCTCTTCACCCGAGTACATTTATGAGGCTAGTAACGCAGTAAAGTGGCTTCCTTATAAAAATGACTTTTCTAGTGTTCCTATTGTGGAACCCACTTTAGTTGTTGATAAGGTGCCTATATTTGACATGGTGGAGTGTCCCTCAAATTTTCATGATATGAGTTTGAGGCTATATTTGCTTATGTGTGTAAGGAGGTGAGACTTGATGTGGAATATTTGGATGTGTGCATTTCCCCTATTATTCCTTTTGATGATTTTTTAAATATAAGTGTAGGGGTGATGCCAATGAGGTTTTGGTGGAAAGTGGTGATTTGAGTTGGTAGCTTTAACTGAGGTTTAGAGTGAGGTGGTGAGCCTCATGGATTTAAAAGAGTATGATGATGCTCCCTTGCCGTTTGATAAACTTATATTTGATAATGAGTGCAAGGGAGTGTGATCTTTAAAGATTTCGGTGATCATTGATGATTTTAGTGTCATTGCCTTGTGTGATGATGGACTTGATGAAGCCATCGCGGAGTATTTGGAGGAGAATCTGATTGTTGAGCATTTTCTACCACCATCCGATGCTTTATTGAAACTTGAGATTAAGGTTGTAGAAGAGATAGTGTTGACAAAATATGATCCCCTTTCTTGTTCCATGCTATTGCTATATGTGATTTTGAGGAGGTGGCGATCGAGAGAATGAAATATTATTTCAACCCATTTTAGAAAACAGACGTCATATAAATTCTTTTTCCGAGAGCTTTGCATTTCCTAAAGACTATTTTGTATGCTCTATGGACATTTTATCTTATCGGTGGTCAAGGCTTGTGCCTTTCTCACTTTATTTTCCAAGATTTTCTCAGTGCTCAGTTATTATCTTTTCTGACCTCCTAATCAAGATGATACACTCGTTTATTTTATCATTTTTCTTTCTTTTCATGCCCACCGTAGTATCTATTATCGCTTTTTCTTGCTCTAAGGAAATACTAAGGTGTGGCATGATCATCACCTATTTTTGGATCCTAGATAACAGTACTATAAATAGGTCATCAATGTAAAGACGTTAAATAAGTAGTTCATGGGAGGTAACCCAATTTCACTTGCTTTTGAGTGTTGTGTTTATCTTTCTTTTTTGTAATAAAGTGCGTAATTAATATAAAAAAGAAGAAAAACATTTATACAAATACAGATCACAACGTCCATTCCCCGACTAAATGCATCTGTTTGGGACTCATTGAAACCTCTTGAGGTAAACCCACCCTTGTGGAACAAACCTTGGTAGAGGAAAGAGTACCCTCCTCATGCCAGTAGTGGAAGGAAAAGAACAGAGCGATAAGAAAAGCTAAGAGCCACAAGCCGGCTAAGTGTAAATATAAGCTACAACAAGCAGGTCGTGATCTAAAAAGCACCAATACCAAGGTTCTTAGCTGAATCGAGATTAAACTGCCATCCGAGGGGCTGATGCCAAGATCGTGGTGAACGGTACACCGTTTTACCTAAAATATCATCATTCACCAGATCTAGGAGGAACCTCAGAGGTGACGTGAATCACTCGTAACGGGGAGAATCGGACTTGAAGAGCACATCAGTAGCGCGATTGCCTTCTTGATAAACATGAAAAACCATGAACTTGATCGAGGTAGTGATAATAAGAATTTGACGCCAGCGAGCTAGGAAGCACCAAGGGACATCCAGGCTATGCTTCACAAAAAGCTCCACCACATAAGTCGAGTCGGATTCCATCCAAATCCGTCTCCAGCCTCTCTTATCAGCCTCCTCGACTACAATAATCGCGGCCTCTAACTCAGCCTCAAAGGCGAATCCCTGGTCAAGCGATCTCAAGAAGCCGCCTTTTACAAAGCTCCGATAGGTTTGGAACATGCCCACCGTGATGTAATCTCCAGGACAGCCTAGAGCACTGCCATCTGTGTTCACCTTAATCCAGCCAGGTGAGGGGGGCAACCAGAACACAGTGGTAAGGGTGGGCGGAGGCGCGGGTCTACCACGCACACCCAATTTGTGCAAACAAATCAGGTCCGAAATATTATTTGCCTTCGTGCCGTGATCAAGGGCAGAAGACTCCAAAATAAGTGAACGGATGAGAATAAGAGCCTCCGTGATGGAAGGAAGAACTCCATTGTAAACGAAAATGCACCAGAGGTGCCATATTGTCCAGATCGTCGAAATGAAAGCCGCTTTCCAATGGAAGAGTACCTGCGCACTAAAACGAAATAGTGTTGTGTTTATCTTTTGTGTGTGTATTTATTTCAATACTTTCTCATGTTTTCCTTTTTCTCCTACTTGCCTTTTTTGAAGTTTCCTATCACTTTTCCCATCTATGTATACGACACTACTCAAATATTCACATCATTCACGATGTTATGGGCATATTTCTTTCCCTAATCTTTTATTATTTTGTTTTACTTTATGTGAAATCAGGACATTGCATGGTTTAAGTGTGGGGGGAGTTTGCCTTGTTTTATGTGTCTTATGTTGCTTGCTTTTGATAATGAATGAGTCATAGTGTAGTTGATATTACTTGGAACCTTGGCGAAGTGACGCAGCTTGAAGCGTTAGTTAGGTGTCCTAGACTTTCGTTTGGTTTTAGTATAATTATAGGGTTTCAAGTGTAGGTTTCTTGTTAAAGTGAACTGAGCCTCGGTCTATCTGTATATATCTTGAGAGAAAGTTGAATAATATTTAATAGCCTCTTACTCCATTTCTCTCTCTTATAGGCATTTGTAATAAATTTTAAGATATTACACATTGTCATTTGAGGCCTCCATTGAGCTTTATCTCAGATTATTTAGATTGCATGTTGCAACAAGCTTCAGAGACGTAACCACTCATATGTGTGTTTTGAATTTCGTGTTGTAATTAGTTGCTCGTCTTGTACCTCATCACTTTTGGTACACAAAATTAAACAGAAAAAGAAAACAAAGAAAAAGAAAAAAAAAGTACAAGGTTAAGTAAACCTTGTACAAGTTATTGTTAATGTAATAAGTCGTGAAAGTGGAGAAACTCTTGTACAAGTTATTAATATTCATGTATTTGTTGTACTCATGTAAAATAAGAGCATTGTGAGAATTGGATTATCTGGTTGATAATTTAATTTATTTTGCGTCTGCATGGAGGACAACTTGTTGTATTAATCGACTGGGGGTGAGTCTAAGTCATTTATCTCGAGTTATCGGGGAACATTATTTTTCATGGTTGTGAGTGAAGAAATGAACTAATTTTATATTCATTAGTGTACATTAGTCTTTAGTCCATTCGGTGGTTAGATCTTAATCGTCTATGTTTAGGTTTAGTTTTGCTCGAGGACAAGCAAAAACTTTAAGTGTGGGGGATTTGATTTGTACATATTTATAGGTGTTATTCGTGTGTTTTTGCATCTCATTTTATGTCTTATGCTTGAGTATATTTTGTAATTTGAGTCACTTTTCTTTATCTCACATTTTCATAGTTTGTTAAGTCTTTTTATTATTTCTCGTATTTTTCAGGGTTTTTATGTTATTTTATTATGTAGGGTTAAACTTGGTCAATGTAGGCCCGTGTCGAGGTCGGAAGACAGTCCAAGCCTGACATGCCCCATGATGATTCTATGGTGTGAAGATATTTGGTAAAACTTGTTCAAAGTGGGTTCGGGCCGAGTTCAGAAGACGGACATCCCGCACGCAAGGCCCTAGTGAGCCTCTAAATAATCGAGCCTTGCGCGCCACTTTCAGCAGCCATTGGCAACTCATACCCAGCAGTTGTGCACCATGACCGCTCAGTGATTGCACCCTATCGGTAGGTGCCAACTGGTCCCATGTGGAGCTTCGCACATCTATTATCAGTTACTGCACAACCTTGTATGCGTGCATGCATCTCCCATACCCATTTCTAAGAGCTTCGCACCATTTCTGTAAAGTGCCTATCACCCTTCAGCAGTCTTGATACTAGGAAAACTTTATGTTGTCGAGCCTCTGCATCAGTTTATGGTAGCACGTGCATATAAGGAAACCACTAAGAAATCCAAGGAATTTTTCTTTGGTGAATTGATTATTTTTCTCATTGGACCTTCAATGGAACCTTAGTAATTCAAATAATAGCAAGTTCTAACCCTAAGTCCTTGCCTTGGTGAGTTGGTACAATTTCTTGGTGCACCCTCGTTGGATCTTTGGTGTAACTTTATCGCTGAAAAACCAAATCAAACACAACCTCGAAAAAGTTTGGTTGACCCCATAATACCCATTCAGCATTAGGAAACCAAAGGCAAATCCTATTAGACACTGCTTCTTTCCTCGCGGCACAACCTCAACGCTGGTTCGGTGCCCTATTCGGTGACCCTTCGTCAGCTACAACACAGCACCAAATCCTCTAGGGCATGTGGTTCCGTTTTGCACCAAATGACCCTTTTAACCCCATTAGACCTATTAATAGATCCCTTACCTCTCCATTTCAGATACCACTCCATAATCTCATATTTTTATCCATGTATTTTTTTGAAAAGTATGTTAGCACGGAACTATCAGCTACACAACAAATTTTGCTTAAAATGAAGATATGCTTTTATATTTTTAAGGGAATAATTGTTGCCTCTTAACCTATTGATTTTTTTTTCCTTTGTATGCCACCTGAAATACATAAATATGACAAATTGCATGTTACTATCATTTTTCCAACAAAAAAAGTGTCCAAAAAAAACTGTGCACTTGACAAAAGAGTTTGTTTTGGTGTTTCGGAGGATTTATCGATGTATTTTTTGGACAAAATTTTTTGTGTTGACTCGAAAAAGTTTACAGGAATACAACAGAACCAACGAAGGCCGGAATAGAGCACCAGATGTTGGTGAATAAATTTACGATAACATAGTTAGTGTTATGGTTTAAGAGGGTTTATCAGCGACAAATGGGGTGAAATTTTGTGTGGTGGCTCATAAAATAAGAGAAATCCAACAGCAGATCAGCAGAAAGAGGTTCACTAGAGAGAATCACAAAACTATAGGGTTCTCTAGTAAACCTATTTTTGGTAATCCGTTGAAGCCACCGATGGTCCCATTGGGTTCCTTTCATTATTACGAGCCACCATATACAAAATTTTAGCGCCATATGTTGCGGAGAACCCCTCTGTAACCCTAACTCTAATTACATTATCATACATTTATTCAATAACTTCTGGTGCTCCGTTCAGGCTATCACTAGTTTTGTTGGACTCCTCTCATTTTTTTGAGCCACCATCAAACTTTCAAGCCGAACCGACGTCGATAACCCCTACAAAACCCCCAAAATAAACTTTTTTTCGTCACACAGCTTTTTCGGGCACTTTTTTTTCCCCAAAAACTAATAGTAGGAGGAAATTTGTTAAATACCGTGTATTTTAGGAGGCATTTAAATATATATATATATATATATATATATATATATATTAAAAACACAATATATTAGGAGGTAAATATATTTTTTCTTATATAAAACGATTATCTTATTATATGTACCAATTCAAATAATAAAATACTAGTTTATGTGCCCTTGCAATGCACGAGGTGTGATGCAAGAAAGGCGTAATGACAAAAATTGTATTTAAGTAAAAAATACATAATAACATTTATGAAATCAAGTCAATAATTTTCTTATTATTTATATTAAGAAAGAAAAATAAACAACATTTGTTCAATCAAGTAAGAGTTATAATCAAAAAAGTTTTACTTAGTGTCTGGAGAATTTTGGTAAGAAAAGTATATTTTACCGGAAAATTTTCCGATGGCGGTTGCTCATGTTGTTGTTGTTTCTTTGAAGTTTTCTTCCATAGTAAGGGTATTGTGATCTTTTATTTCATGATTTTGTATTAATTGATAACAATTTAAAACTAGTTCACTTACAATTGAGTACTTGTACTATTGACAAACCAGGTCACAAATGAGGGACAATTTGACAAATATCCTTAATATGAATATCTATAATTAATTGCAATAAACAATTAATTTTTTTATCATTTCCAATTACATATTTCTAGAATAGCCAATTGAACACAACTAAGACTAATACGAATTCTTAATTTGAACAAAAGAAATAAAGAGAAAAATGAAATACTGTGTTAGAAGATGCAAGATGTACCACTCTTTAAATTTTTAAATGCTCTCGATTTTGCAAATAATGCCTTTTGCATTCAAAAATTGACTCGGTGATACCCTAATAATAACTTTTACATTTCATTAAAATTGTGAATCTGTAGGTCTATGGTTTTGGAAATAAGTATTAGTATATGATGTTGTTTTCAATGTTAACCAACACGAAAATCAACATTAACCATAGTTTAACTAAAAATATGCAGCGAAAATTTAAACTTAAGAACACAGCAATTTAAATTCAGTTCACAAGTAAAAGTACTTGTGAACTTGGGTGTACAAACCCGAAAACTATATTATTTTCTTTTTTCACGATCAATACAAAAAGATAAGAAGTAATATATGAAAACTAAAGTATCAAACATATGATACTAAATACTTGTCGCATAGATGAAAGATCTCCTCCGTTGGTCATGCAACTTCGAAGACCTTGATCTTGAACAGTGGCTCCAAGTAGTTATCTTGCTTGTATTCTTCCTTGTGTTTTGCGTCACTTGCTTTCTCTTGATTCCGTGTGTCTCAAAGTCGTGTCCCAAGTTGTATTCTTCTCTTATCTTAAATAGACAATCCTAGAATCCTAAACTTGGTAAACAAGTAAAACAAATCCTAAACACAATCTAGAAAACTAAATAAATTCCTATATACAAACTAGGAAACAAAATCTAGAGTCCTAATTTATTTTGTGCCCAATAAAGGCAAACAAACGAAATAGGAATTATTGTCAAGAATAAATTCCCAACAATCTTCCCCTTTTGCCTTTTTGGACAAAATACTACGACGCAATAAAATTCAAACTAAAACACTAAAACTGCCCCTAAATTGGAAAACTCCCTCTAAACAAAATAACCAATGTTTATCAAAACACCAAACCAACACCAAATACCAACAGTGGTCATTCAACCACCTATCAAAATAAAAACAAGGAACTTATTGACTCCGCACCCTCTTCGAACATCGAGGGGATATCGCAGCTCCTTCACCCCAATCCTTTCTCTTCTTCAACAGTTTCTTCATTTTCCTCAACGCCTTGTTATGAGAACAGATCGTCTTCCTTCTTTTCTCACGAGCAAGACTCGCCAAAGCCTCAGCATCAGCATCAGCATCAGCATCAGCACTTGCCTCATCCTTATCAGCGTCGTCAAGATCATCTCCCTCTTTTTGGCCTGAAGGCAAAAGGGCCTCCATGAAGGAACCCCAAAGTGCCTGCAGCTGGGCAATCTGGTTGTCAATCCAAGCAACATGCGCACGAACAACCTGAGCAGAAATGTTGACCATGTTGGTACTAGTGTTGGGAAGACCAGAACCAACACCACTAGCAACACCTTCCTGAAAGGGCGCCTGCCAAGGGAGATCAATAACCCTCACACCAGATATATGTGGGCCCCGCAAAGCGAACCATTCAGCCTCACAAGTAAGTACATCGGCAGGATTAAGCGTCAAGCCTTGATTCTCAAGCAAGCTAAAGATCAGTGAGGGAAAGCACAAAGAGGACGCAGACTTGGTTGTGGCAAACTTAGAAATTATATCGAACACATGCTGGCCAAAACTAAACTTGATCCCTCTCCCAAGCTTGTACAAAAACTGGGCCTGATGCCGCGTAACACATGTAGTGTTCTTAGAGGGAACCCATTTACAAAAGGCAACCTTATGTAGAACAGAGTAAAGAGAAGAAAGACGGGTGCTCGGCAACTGCTCAAACCATGCTTTCACCATACCCCCAGACAAGAATGAGATGACCTCATTCATCTCATCCAAAGTAGAATCCCCACGATATGGTTCAGTCCCAAACATCTCATCAATTAAATCAGGAGTAAAACTAAAAACCCTTCCACGCACAAAGACTTTTCCATAATTCAAAGACTTAAGATCAACAATGGAAGGCATCAAATTCGCATAAAACTCCAGGACTATATCACGAACAAAAGGCATAGCGGTGGAGACAGTGGAGTACATACATTTATGCTGTAAAAATGCGATCAGATCTTGCTTCTCAAACACCTCAACAGGAACTCGGCGCTCAGCAAGCAAATGCCGGGTTTGGTACTCGAAAAATAACTCCTCGGCCTTAGCAGTCAGAAACCTTTCGAAAAATGGCTCCATGTCTTCAAGCTCAATAGTCTGAGAGGGAGTGCCAGTGGAGGATGGGAGTGAGCAGAGAGGTATCAGATGGAATCGATTCATGATCAGGAGAAGTAGTATCAGCAGAGGCAGGACTGCAGGACGAAGCAGACTGGGTTTGAGGTGATGTTGGTATGTGGGAATCAACACGAGAACCAACATTTCCCTTCTTTGCTGCTTTGGTTTTCTTCTTTTCGTCCTTGTAGGCAGACAAGATATCACGAAGAGGTGTATCATAAGAGGAATCAGGGGAGTACTCGAACAAATCAGGATCAAACTCGGGTTAAGCCTCAAGAACATGTGTTGGAGGGGGACTCGCAGCAGTCGGCCTTGAGGAACTTGACACCTCTCCAGAGAAAAAATACAAAATTTTATAAGGAGGAGACGAGTACTCAGTTTTAGTAGAACCCGGGGAAACATTGATGGACACTGGAGGATTTTTCTTGTCAGCAGCTTCACAGTTTGTTTCCGACGAGGTGTTGTCTTCTTGGCTAGGCGAGGAGCAGGTGAGGTCTCCAGCGCAGCAACTGGGGCGGCAGGCACATACTCGTCATCATCAGGGTCCGTCATCACAGTGACATCCTCGGCAAGATTCATGTGCCCAATCGGCACATTGCGCCTTGGGCCTGCTTGGCTTTTTGGAACGGCCGACGGCACCACACCGGGAGGAATATTGCGCAATCTCCGGGATCTCTTCAGGGTAGGGTTTCCAACCAGTACAAATGTATCGGCGACAAATGATAAATTAGGTGAATTGTCAACGTCTATCTCATTTCCGGGCTGCCCAGGAAACACATGTGCTTGTGGAGCGACGTCGAGCGGCGCAGGAACAGGCACAACATCTTAAGACTCGAGCGGCAGCGATGTTGGAATCGGTGGTGGGTTTGTAGAATAACCACCACCCACTTCGGCGCGAATGTCCAGGCCACTAATTTTTGGAAAATTCGCAGGGACCTGCTCTCCGGATCGGCGCACGCCTGCTGGTAACTGAGGAACATTGGTGTGACATCCTGAGAATCTCAATACAACACAAGAGTAAAAACAGAATCGAAAAAGACGGTGAAGTATTGGAGAGTCAGAGAATTAAATTGCAAAGAGGATATAGAAAAGTGGGGCGAACGGTAAGAAAAATGATATTCAAGCACGCAAAAAAAAATGACTATTTCCAAGGAGAGAGAAAAGTGAGAAATAAAAGGAATCAACCCTAATTTACCTACCAGCGGTTTTTAGGCCTAAAGAGGATTTTCTTTCCTTCATAAAACAAACACCACTCCCCCTTAATATAGGATACATGATCTCAAACCACTTAACCATTATCTCATTAATTTTGAAATTAAAATTACACGACTCTACTACAAAATCAACCACAATATAGAGCTGAATTAATTGAACCATCACCACAGTAGAGTTATTCTTTTGCAAGATGAGGTTTCACTCTCCAAATTAATCTCTTTATTAACTGTCCAACTATCCGATTGCAACTCCACTAAAATACTTGGTTAGCAAGATTCAAAACACAATTAAGAGAATTCAAGATAGACACGAACACAAGCAACAGAGTTCTCAGCAAGAAGACATCTTCTCAAAGTATGAATGTCCTACTGGATGCCTAAAACTCATGACCTAAAAAGGTTAAAATTATTCACGTTATGATTTAAGTGACTTGATCAGTGTTGCTTTTCATTACTGATGACATTATAACCAACATTGCCTGAGGCGAAGTCAATGGAAATAGACCCCTTAACCCAAGTTAATGACTACGCCAAAATCACTCAATGAGGTGAAATTTAAATATTGGATCATATTTAATCCAGATTTTCTTCATCTTTTTCGAGATTTGAAGAGAATTAGCTTATCTTCAACAATTGCTATTAACACCTCTTATTTTTGGACCTGGGAAAAAACCAGTTTCTGCGGGAAAGTTCCACAATCACCTAATTGAAGAGGTTAGTCTTTTTGTCATCACTTTTATTACAACACATGACCTGATTGAACTTTATCTTGAGGATTTTGATCATAAACCAGATCATTATCCTCGGTAGGTTTAACTCCACTCGTCGAATCGTCGAACTTGACATTAACTGACTTTAGCATACTACGTGTTCTGAGATTAATTACCCTATATACATTACTACTTTGGGAATAACCCATGAAGATGCATTTGTCACTTTTTGAGTCCAATTTAGTTAGATGATTTCTATCATTCAGTACATAGCAAATATATCCAAAAACATGAAAATAGCTCAAGTTTAGTTGTTTACCTTACAATAATTCATAGGGTGTGACACATGACCCTGGTCTAAAATATACCCTATTTATTATATGACATGAAGTATCCATAACTTCAGCCCAAAAACATTTTACAATGCAATTAGAAATGAGCATAGTTCTAGTCATCTCAGCAAGAGATCTATTTTTATGTTCAGCTATGCCATTTTGTTGGGGAGTGCTTGGAGATGAAAACTCATGACTTATACCTTCAGTTGAAAAGTATTTTGAAAAAGATACATTCTCAAATCCTTTTCCATGGTCAGTTATAATCCTACCAATATTCACACCAAATCTCACACACAACCTCTTCGAAAGTCTCAGATTTTTCTCTTAAAAATTCTACCCAAGTAAAATGGGAAAAATCATCAACAATGACTAGTACATACCTTTTACCAACAAGGCTCTCAACCTCAAGTGGTCTCATGAGGTCCATGTGAAGGAGTTCGAAACAGCATGAGGTAGTGAGACTCTGTACTATTGGATGTGGCACCCTAACCTGCTTTCCTTTCTGGCACGCCTTGCAAACAGGGATGATCTTGGTGTTGAGCTTAGGAAGCTCATTCACAGCTTCCTCTTTGGCTAACTTGTCCATCATCTTGTAGTTGACATGTCCGAGTTTTTGATGCCATACCTCAGCATCACTCAATTGAGACAATTTTCAAAGAGCATCGTTATTGATTTGATAGCAATTATCTAAAGTCCTTTGACCAGTGAGGAAGCAAGCTCCATTCTCCTCATAGACTTCACATTTTTCACGATTGAATTTGACACTGAAACCACCGTCGCTGAGTTAACTTATGCTTATCAAGTTTGCAGTAAGTCTTTCTACCAGCAATACATTTTCCAGCTTTACAATGCCTGAAACATCAAGAGTTCCTTGCCCAATAATTTGTCCATTTGCACCTCCACTATATTTTACTTTTCCACCTCCGAATCTGACAATATTGGAAAGTAGGTCTTCTGATCCGATCATGTGCTTGGAGCATCCACTGTCGAAGTACCAGGCTCCAGGGATGTGAGATTTCAGGGAGGTACAGATCATATTGCACTTGATATCATTTTTCTTGACCCAAGCCTGTTTGAACCTGGTGTTGGTTTTTAGAAAACCAACATTGGATTCAGCAGACACCCTGGTTCTCTGATAATATCTTCTTTTGCCAACCATCTTCCAGCATAAATGTCGAATGTGACCTGTTTCACCACAGTGGTGACACACAAACTTGTCTTCTTTTCTTCTTCTAATGTTTGGTCGATTTCTATTCTTGGTTTGATGCTTGCGTTGGCTGATTCGTTTTGTAGCCAATTCCATGCTTTGAGGTTTCTAGGAAACTCATCTTCAAGATCTCGTCGAGCTTTGCCTTGCCTTTGTTGAGATTCGTGATGGTTCCTTGAACCTTCTTCAGCTCATTCTTTACTAGTTCTAGCTCGGCATCCTTTTTGGTGAGCGACGACTCCAATCGGACAATTATATCAAGTTGGTCATTCTTTTCCTTGGTTAGCTTGTCCACCTCTTTCATAAGATCCTTGACCCTGAGTACCTATTTTCCCCAACTAACAAACAGTTTCTTATGTTCAAGACTCAACTTCTCGCATTCTTCAATATATTCATTAATCTCTGCATTCAGGCACACAATGTTGGTTTCGATGTTACCAACATGGATAACGTCGTCCCACACAATATTAGTAAATAAACATGGAACAGGTTCAGGCGAGTCGGAATCGTTGACATCCTCAGTGTAGTCTGTAGCAACCATGCTCTTTTTTCTGAGAGTGTTAGCACACTCATTTTTGTAGTGTCCCCAACCCTTACATTCATGACATTGTACTTCACTGAGTGGTTTTGGGGAGCTGGATGCACTAGATACCGAAGGCGAAGACTGGGATCTAGAGAGAGTGCGCCCAGAGAACTTTGGTGTAGGCACCTGTGGTTTGGTCTTTGCATTTGATCCTCCAATGTTGTTCTTTTTCTTCAGGAAGTTGTTAAAACGTTGGGTCACATAGGAAACTTCTTCTTCCTCAAGAGTGGTGGATTCCATCTTTTTCAGAACCCTTTCATATCAAAATCCTCATCATCTTCATCGTTGTCGGAGTTAACATCGGAGGAGAGAGCAACGTTCTACTCTTCTGAGTTGGAACCAAGGTGTTTCATCTCAAGTGTCTTGAGAGAGCCAACTAAGGCGTTGAACTCTATATCATCAGTGTCCTTGGATTCTTCTATGGCAACCACCTTACTGTTGTATTTCTTTGTAATGGATCTCAGTAGTTTTCCCACAAGACGTGAGTTTATTACTGCTTCACCAAGCCCTGCACACTCGTTTGAAATATCTGAGAGTCTCATGGCGTAATCCATGATGGACTCCCTTTTATCCATCCTCATTGCCCTGAAGGTAGATGTCAGCATTCTCAGTCTTGATCTCTTCACGCTCTGGGTCCCTTCACACACCCTTTGGAGTGCGTCCCATGCATCCTTTGCTGATTCACAGTTCTTAATAACTCTGTAGTAGCTTGAGTCAACATACCCACACAGGGTGTTGATGCATTTGGAATTCCAGTTTACAGCAGCTACTTCCTCAGGAGTCCAGTCTATTTCTTTCTTGTCGACGGTATCACCTTCACCATCAGTGACACGTGGCTTTTCCCATCCAACCAGAATGGTTCTCCATGCATGTTCGTCTATGTTCTTTATATGCCACCTCATCCTTTGTTTCCAGAGAGAGTAGTTCTCCCCATTGAGGATCGGAGGCCTTGGGTTGCCTTGAGCATCCATAACATCTAAACAAATAAGGATCAGTACTTAGTAAGTTAAGTAACCTACTCTAGATGCCAATTGTGAATTTGTAGGTCTATGATTTTGGAAATAAGTATTAGTATATGATGTTGTTTTCAATGTTAACCAACACGAAAATCAATATCAACCAGGGTTTAACTAAAAATATGCAACGAAAATTTAAACTTAAGAACATAGCAATTTAAATTCAGTTAACAAGTAAAAGTACTTGTGAACTTGGGTGTACAAACCCAAAAATTATATTACTTTCTTTGTTCACGATCAATACAAAAAGATAAGAAGTAATATATGAAAA
Organism: Phtheirospermum japonicum; assembly: GCA_014905375.1. NCBI lineage: Eukaryota > Viridiplantae > Streptophyta > Magnoliopsida > Lamiales > Orobanchaceae > Phtheirospermum > Phtheirospermum japonicum. The sequence goes on along the minus strand of BMAC01000106.1, from coordinate 890,693 downwards.
CTAAAGTATCAAACATATGATACTAAATACTTGTCGCCTAGATGAAAGATCTTCTCCGTTGGTCACGCAACTTCAAAGACCTTGATCTCGAACAGTGGTTCCAAGTAGTTATCTTTCTTGTGTTCTTCCTTGTGTTTTGCGTCACCTATTTTCTCTTGATTCCGTGCATCTCAAAGTCGTGTCCCAAGTTGTATTCTTCTCTTGTCTTAAATAGACAATCCTAGAATCCTAAACTTGGTAAATAGTAAAAAAAATCCTAAACATAATCTAGGAAACTAAATGAAGCCCTATACACAAACTAGGAAACAAAATCTAGAGTCCTAATTTATTTTGTGCCCAAGAAAGGCAAACAAACAAAATAGGAATTATTGCCAAGAATAAATTCCCAACTGAAATACTCATTTGAAACTATTGTTTCAACCAAATAATTTCTTGTATAGTTCTATTTAAATTAGTGTTTCCATATTTCTCTAGATTTATTAATATTTAAGTTGTTTCTTATTTTTCTTTTGAAAACTACAAATATGTCAAGGTAAAGAACGAATATAACACTTTTATGAATATAAACACATGTATTTGATTCTTTCAAGAAATACTAAATATATGCATGTATATATATGATGAACAAAATTATATTTGTTTATGTATTTTAGAGCATAATTATGAAGATTTTAATCACATAATTTGTTCATATTATATTTGTAGAGTTCATTTTTGAATATTTAATCTAGACAATACTTTAGCGTTTATGGTTTCAAAGGAGATGAGCGCATATATAATAGTAGAGATAATAGTAGTGATTGATATTGAATATCTTTTATATATGAATGTTATTTAGTTTCCGTAGATTACGCTACTCTTATAACTCTATAATATTTTCCGTTGTAATCTCATTCTGTTCAAAGGGAAATAATTCTAGTCTTACATAGTTTAGCCTAATTGGTGTGAAACCCTACCCTTCCCTTCTCTACAATGATTCACATGGTGAATATCAAACTAACCACTGCAATTTATTTGCTATGGTACGCTCAAATAGAGCCCCTTTTAGTCAGTCAAAAATTCATGCCTCTCATTGATGGATCTTCTTTTCCGCCTTCTGCTGAGATAACCACAGCCGCCGGCAGACAAGTAACTAATCCCGAATACACAACATGGCACTCACGTGATCAACTATTAAGTCTATTTCTCATCTCGAAGCTCACCGAGGAATTAATGGCCGTTGTGATCGATTGCAAGACTTCCAGGGACGTATGGCGGGCACTCTCTCACGCCTACTGTCACCATTCTAAAGCTCACGAAATCAGCCTTAAAGATGATCCTTTGTCTGCAAAACACGGCAATCTCATCGTGGCTAAATATGGTCATCATTACAAATCTTTGTGTGATCAACTCGCCGCTGTTGGGTGGCCAATTGATGAATCCGACAAGTCACATTAGTTTCTATATGTTAGCAAGCTAAATCCAGATTATCCAGTTCAAGTGATTTTTACTGATTCACAGTTTCACATTCAGAACCAGGATACATAGCAGCTTCTAGCAGTAGGAACTCATGATCATGGGCTATATTTGTTGGACTCACAAGCTAAAGCTTTTTCTACGGTACTTCAGAATAAGAAGTTGCATGCTTCTTTTTAATTATGGCATTCTCGCATTGGCCATATGGAAAATTCTATTATTTTCTTATTAAATAATCTTGGACTGGTTTCTGTAACTTCATTACTGACTACGCCTAAATTATGCAATTCTTGTCAGTGAGCTAGAAGTACCAGATTACCTTTTGATACTCATGATGGTCGAGCTTCTGCGCTTCTTGAATTGATACATTATGATTTGTGGGGCCCTGCACCCGTTAATTCTATATCTGGTTTTCGTTTATATGCTGTTTTTATGGATGATCATTCGAGATTCTCTTGGTTCTACCCATTACGTGCAAAGTCTGAATTTGTTGATGTATTTATGCGTTTTCAGTCATTTGTGGAAAATCAGTTTTCTTGTCTATTAAAAATTTTAAAAGAGATGGTAGGACAGAGTTTACGAATCATCAACTACAATCTCATTTTGCCAAATGTGGCATTAATCATCTTATGTCCTGTCCTTACACTCCTGCTCAGAATGGTAGGGCTAAACGTCACAGACATATAATTGAGATGGGACTTGCCCAGCTTTTTCATTCATTTGTTCCCTTGCATTTATGGGTTGAAGCATTTAGTACAACAGTATACACTATTAATCGCCTTTCTAGTATCCTTCTTGACAAAAAGTTGCCATTTGAGGTTGTCTATGGACGAACTCCTTCTTATGACTCATTTCATGTCTTCGGCTACCGTGTTTATCCTTATCTCCGGGACTATGCCAGGACTATATTTTAGCCGCGCAGTTCCCCGTGTGTTTTTATGGGATATAACACGAGTCATAAAGGTTTTCGATGTCTGGGTCCTACATCCACACGAGTATACATCACTCGCTATGCCAAATTTGATGAATCTTATCTTCCCTTCACTAAACACAGCTCGTCTATACCTATTTCTAAACTAGAGATATCTGAATTTTTGGATGGCTCACTCCCGATCCCTGTTATCGCCACATCTGTCTTGGCTCTGTCACCAACACCAAGTCCCTCACCATCTCGACTGTGTCATGTTTGCCCCCCCACCGCCCCACCCCACCCCACCCGAGCTCCACAGGCGCCTCCTATTACACCGACGGCTCATGATGATCCGCCCCTTTCACCCCCACAGGAAAATGTTGCTCCACCTATCCACAATCACCCTATGCGAATGCGGGCTCAGTCGGGCATATTACAGCCTCGTTATCCCGCCAATATCGCACTTGTTGATTCTAGTAATCTTTATTCGGCTCTCATTGCCATCACCGAGCCCCAGGGAATCAAATCGGCTCTTAAGAGCCCTCATTGGGTCAATGCAATCAATGAAGAAATGTCCGCCTTGCGAGCTAACCACACTTGGTATCTAGTACCGAGACCCTCTAATTCGAACGTGGTTGGATCAAAGTAGGTCTACTAAATAAAATTCTTGGCAGACGGTTATGTTTATAGATACAAAGCACGGGTCATTACTCAGGGTTTCAGCCAACTTCCTGGGTTCGGCTTCACTCATACTTTCATCCCTTTGATAAAAGCTTCCATGGTCCGCATTATACTATCCCTTGCTGTCATGCGATCCTGGCCACTACATCAACTTGATGTGAAATATGCCTTTCTCAGCGGCTATCTCTCTAAGCAAGTCTTCATGCAGCGACCACCTAGTTTCATTAACCCTTTGTATTCGAATCATGTTTGTCGCCTTACAAAGGCTCTCTACGGTCTTTGTCAGTCTCCTCTAGCCTGGTATCAACGCTTTCGAAATTTTCTGTTGACACTTGGTTTTCTTTCCAGTGCTGCTAACACATGCTTATTTCTGTGCACAGATACCTACAGGTATATGTCAATGACATAGTTGTTACAGGTAATGACAACGCTGCACTTTCAACTCTCCTGCGCACTGAATTTTCCATTAAAGGTCTTGGTCGCTTAGGGTATTTCCTTGGCCTGGAGGTCTTATCCTTCCTTGGGTCTTTTCCTGAGCCAGTCCAAATATGCACGTGATATTCTCCTTCGTGCTAATTTTCTTGATTCCAATCCAGTCTCCACTCTTCTTGATCCAGGCGCAACTTTCACGGCTGCTGGAGATGAGTTTTCTGATCCCACTTTATATAGATCATTGGTTGGTGCTCTTCAGTATTTGACCATCACACATCCCGTCATCTCTTATTCTGTGAATATTGTCAGTCAGTTTCAGCAGCGACCTACTATTAAGCATTTTCAAGCCGTTAAACGTATCCTACGGTGCGTTAAAGGCACTCTCGGCTTTGGGTTATCTTTCTCACCTGATCAGTCTGCCATTCATGGATATTTCGATGCTGATTGGGCTCGCTTCATTGACACCGATGTTCTACATATGGTTCTATTTTCCTTGTAACTAATCTTCTTTCCTGGAGTGCGAAGAAACAACCGACCGTTTCTCGCTCCATCTATGAATCTGAGTACAGGACTCTTGCTAATACTGCTTCGGAGCTTGTTTGGGTCACCCACCTCCTTTGAGATCTTCACGCTTCTCCAGCTTCACCTCCAGTACTCCTAAGTGACAACAAGAGTGCATTGTTTCTGACTCAAAATCCTGTCCCCCACAAGCACGCTAAACACATTGATATCGACTGTCACTTTGTACGAGAATTTGTTGAATCTGGCAACTTAGTTACTCGTTTTGTTCCTTATTTGCTCCAGCTTGACGACATCTTCGCGAAGACTCTTTCGTGTCCAATGTTTTATGTGTTCCCGTCCAAACTCTGCGTTTCCCTCAATCCCACGCTTAGAGATAATATTATTGATTGATATTGAATGTCTTTTATATATGGCTGTTATTTAGTTTTCGTAGATTACGCTTCTCTTGTAACTCTATAATATTATTCGATGTAATCTCATTCTATTAAAGGGGAAATTATTCTAGACCTATATATAATATTATAATTTTAAGGTAAAATTGTATAAATTGGATCCATATGGTTGTATCGAATCGGTGGTTGAGTATATTTCGAACCCGTCATTGTATAAAATCATGACGCTGACTAAAAAGAGTTGATTATGTCTATGAGACTAACTAATAAATCAAAATAGCACAAGCTCAATAAAACTTAATAAACAATACAATGAGAAATAAGATTCAAAATATGCATAACATAATCCAAAATTAAACAAATACCATGAATAAGATCTAATAAACCACGAATTCTAAAATAATATAAAATATGTTCAATATAAAAAAATATATAAAATTAAATATTAGAAAATTTTGTTGAACAAAATCACACAACTATTTATTCAGTTTTCCAAGGAATAGCAGTAAAATGTAGTAACCAACACCATATATAGCTTATTAACCAAACAAAGCTTAGCACTCACAAAACATCTTTATAGTTTTGTGTTTATATTATTTGTCTTCTTCGGACAAACAAAATGACTGCATCATCCACATCCTTTTACTTTCTCATATGCCTCTTTATTTTGCATCAGGTTATTGCAAACATATTTATCTATCTACATAAATGTGGCATGTAAATAGTAGTTTTTGATCATTATTAATATAAAATTGAAATGTAGTCAAGTTGAAGCTTTATTGAGTTTATATGTTTGATTCACAAGTTTAAGACATCGAGAATTCTTGTGTATTTCCAAATTAGACTAGATCTTCTATTTTAAAAATAAGTTTTCATTTCATAGTACACCTCATAAATGATTGACATGTTTATGAAGCATCAAGCACAAAATAAGGATATTAAATTAGTGGAGATAAAACATTATTACTCAATAATATTCACCACTAAATGGGTTGCGGTGTTGTCGAGTCCTCATCTCTTATATTAGTAGACAAGGAACTACGGATTAAATAAATTCACTTATAATTATTTCTTTTTATTTATATTCATATTCCTCAAGAAATGTGAAAATTTATTCGTGCAGTTAATGAATTGGTGTATGAAGAAAAAATATGCCTGCACAAGTGAACAGGGCAGGGCATATGGATTGATTGTGAGGATAAGTGTGCTAAAGTCAACAAATGAGGCATGGCCTCATGTACTCCGGTTAGAGGCGCCAAACTTCTTACATGCCTTTGCAACCATGATTGTCCAGGTAGTGTTTATGCTCGCTTAGCCCATGAGTTTCATTTAAGCCCAACTGGCCCATTATCGTATTGTATTGTATAATTGTGGTACTCGTTAAAGTAGTTAATTAGTTTTCGTGGAATGCGACCTTTCTCGCCATCACTACTATATTAAAAAAAGGTGAACAAAGTACTATTAGATATAAGTTTAAACTATTTGCACGTCTCAAATGAAATTGAATGATTTTGAGACTTATTCACTACCAACACATGTTGTTCGTGAAAAAGTCTCAAGAGAGCAATTGTAGACAAGTAAAATTTATGGCCAAATAAATGATAGCACGCGGGAAACAACATATTAAATATCAGCTAATAATTCTATTTATACTTTTGAGATTTGTTCAAATTTAAATCCTAAATTAAATAGTTAATTAATTAATATAATATTTAATATATATTTTTGGGCAATTAAATAATCCCATGTTATCAAGATCATATCTTATCTGTTATGGAAGAGAATATCATAAACTTGGTAATTAATTTAAATCATATCTTCTGTTTACTACAATAAATAGATTTTAGATTTTGACTAACCACACAAATTGTGCCCTTCAATCATGATATTGTGTTAAGGATTCTCATCCAACATATATAAATACGAGTCTCTCTCATAATTCAAGGTCACGAGATTCTAAGCATTTACAATCGAAGAAGATAAGATAAATTCTCTCCAGAAACTTTAAGGCCCTGGTTGCCCTAACATTCAGAATACCGAATTCGGTAATATGAATACCTAATACTCGTTTGTTCTAAAATTCAAAACCGGATATTCAACCAATAACTTCTTACAACTAAATAATTAAATACTACTAAATACAATATTATAATATAACATCATTCACTTTTCAGACATGATTCGACACCAAATATAATATAATAATACATTATTATCCACTTTTCAGACATGATTTGATATCTGCAGTAAAAAGCAAAGGATTCCAGTTCTTATAACAAACAATAATTCTTACTATTCGCATAATTCTGAATACCCCAAAATTCTAAATGTTAGGATTCAGAATTCCAACGAATGCTAGTTCAAACAGGCCTTGAGGCAGTCTTGAAGATTCGAAGAGGTTTTCTAAAGATTCAAGTGCGTTCGTCGCATAATATAGAAGGTTAACATTTAATTAAAAACCAGGAAACCAATCATTTAAATCACGTTAATAAATCAGAGATCTTGCACGGAAAAAACTTAAATCAGTTCTACAACGAAAATGAAAGTAACATAAGAACACGTAATTTTCAAGTTCTTGATGACTTTAGCTGCTGATATAATACCAAAGCATTTGCCCTAGGAGTAACGTTATAAAAAAGAAAATAAAATCAAAGAGAAGATCAAGTCGAAGATTTAACTTCAAAACAAAAATACCAAAATTTACTCAAAGTAAAGAGTCTATATATTTTATAGAAATTGTAACTCATATTTTTATGGGCAACACTCTTGTCAGGCCGTATTAACGGATCATCCGTTAGGCCAAAGTTTCATACCAATACATTATAGTATAAAAATATTAATACATTATAGTAAAAAAAAATACATCACTGTACAAAAACGAAAACATCATAGCACGGGTCGGAGTTTATGAAAATTAATATTTTCGAGTACAAATATCAATATATCATAGTACAAAAATCAATACATTATAGTATCGATTCACATTGCCTAACAAATCATAACCCATCAAACTAACACAAGTGTTTGCCTATTCTTATTGATCTAATAAAAATTCAATGTAAATTATTTTCTTATTTGTTAATTTTGGCAAACAATAAATTTTATGTTACACCACTATTTTATGTTTCCTTCATATCTCTACCTATCCTTTTATCCATTCAAATCTTTCAATTAAACAGTTGATATGAATTCCCACGTCAGACCTAGTTTCTAATGTGAACCTAACTCTAGAGGTAAATAATATATATTAAATACAATTGGCAGATCTTGATCCATAATAATCTTGAATGAAATGATGTAAGTAGTAACAAATAAGAGCATTTGTAGTGAGGGGTTTTAGTGGGGAGTGGATGAATAAATGGGAGGGGGCTGGGTTGGGGGAGGGGATGTGGGATGTGGGAAGGGAGATACTGGAACGGAGGGGAAGAAGAAAATGAGAAAAAAGAAAAAGAAAAAGAAAAGGTGGGCGGCAAGTGTCGCCCTCGACCAATAGGAGAGTTCATGTATCGCACGCGCCAGGTGGGAGAGTGAGGCGGACCGAGCCCACCTCTGCACCCTTGTCCCTTGCTTTTTTATTGCTTTTGTCCTTTCTCCATTGGCAGCCTTGCCTCTTTTTTGTTTTTTTCTTTCTTTTGCTTTTTGTGACACACACACACACACACACACACACACACACACACACACACACACACACACACACACACACACACACACACACACACACACACACACACATATATATCTGTCTCTTATACACATCTAGATGTGTATAAGAGACAGGAGAGAGAGAGAGAGAATTTTTTTACTTCCTGAATTATGGCCATTTTGACACTTCGCCTCTTAAACTTTTTTTTCGTGCAAATTACCTCCTAAACTGTATGAATTTTGCACTTAACCTCCTGAACTCCCATTTTTGGTGGAACTTTTAGTCGAATCTCACTCGTGTGACATGCACGCTTACATATATAAGGGGTAAAACCAACTTTCCATCTCTTACTTATGACTCCTACTCAAATCAATGGCACGTGAGCACTCGTGTGACCTGTCAAGATAATGGTCACATTAATATATGTATACACGTAGGATTTGGAACCTACGTAGTGCTCATGTGCCATTATTTTGAGCGGGAGTCGTGAGGAGGAGGTGAAAAGTCAATTTTACCCTTTATATGTTAAAGTGCATGTCACACGAGTGAGATCCGACTAGAATTTTCACCCAAAAATGGGAGTTTAGGAGGTTAAGTACAAAATTCGTACAGTTTAGGAGGTAATTGTCCGAAAAAGAGATTAGGAGACAAAGTATCAAAATGGCCATAGTTCAGGAAGTAAAAAAAATCATATATATATAATTAAAAAGGTATGAGTTTATTAAAATAAATTTTCACATCTAAAAACATAAAAAAATTAAATTATTTTAAAGTAATTTTTTAGTTATTTGAACTAATCATAAATTAATATTATAATAAGAAAGTTAAGAATATATTTATAAATAAAATATCACATGTTATCAAAAAAATTAAAATTCTATTATTTATCCAAAAAGGGGAAGAAGGGTTAGAGAAAAGGTCAGATAAGGGTCGGCATGCTATTCAAATGGTCAGAGAAAAGGTCGGAGAAGGGTCAAAATAATATTCAAAAGGTTGGAGAATGATCGGAGAAAGGACGGAGAAGGGTCGGCATGCTATTCAAAAGGTTGGAGAAGGGTCGGAGAAAAGGTCGGAGAAGGGTCGAAAAAGATTGGAGTGGTTTTCTCTTTTGTTGTATTTTTATTTCTTTTGTTGTGTGTATCATTTTTATTTTTTCTCCTTTTTGTGTAATATATTTTATTTTTAATCAACTTGTTTGTAATCTTTTTAATTATTTTGAATTAATCATAAATTAATATTGTAAAAAAATCAAATATATATATATATATATATATATATATATATATATATATATATATAATGTTTAAATAGATTAATAGATAAATATACAGTATTGGAATATAAAAAATATAAGTAAAAATTAATGGGGAATATGTGGGATCCATACAAAGTAGGTTTGAGAGTATGATGGATAAATGAGATAAAAGGATTGTGAGAGGGAAATGGAAGAAAAGAAGATTTTGGTGATGTGAATATAATTTTAGTGATATGACAAATTGAAAATTGAAAAATAAATGAGATGGATTAATAGATGACTAAATATGGTCTAAGTGATAGAATTTAGAAACTGGATTTGAAATAGTATTTCAGTCATTATGTGAACAAAATTTATATTGAAATTACCAATTACAAAATTTTATTTCGATTACAATCAACCACTTTATTTAAGAACCAGAATTATTGCTAACACCCCAAAAGGAGTCTTCCCAAGTATAATCTATTATTGTTCATATATGCGTGCATATTCAACATGGATTTGTTTAGAAACCAATCGTGTGGTTGAATGATGTCTCAATTGGGGTTCGATTTCCAACACCTTTCTCTCCAGGATTGTACTAAACAAAAGTTGATTAGTTCATTCGTTAACACTAACTAATAAATTAAGAGAGCATACCTAAATAAGATTTGCTAAAGCACTCAATCAAGAATAAGATAAATAGGTTATGACACTAACCAATGAATCAATTCAGTAAACGAAATAAGATTTGATAAAGTGCACAAACCAAAATAAGAGAAATCCTATTAGTTTAAAGTTTGTGTAATATAAAACAAAATTAAAGTAAACAGGAGATTTTATTATACAAAATCAGCCAAGTTGGTTTAAAACTTTCCAAGGTATAGTACTAAAATGTACTAGTAAACACCACTATATATAGCCTACTAACCAGACAACATTTACTACCCATAAAAAATTATCTCACTCTTATTTCGTATTTTTTTGGGGACAAAGAAAATGTCAATCTCGTCCACATTCTCTTACTTACTCATTTGCCTTCTTGTTTTTTCATCAGGTTATTACACATATATTTAATCTACCTGCATTGCTTAAACGTTGCATATAAATGGTACTTACTCAAATGGAGTCAAGTTAACCCGTTATTGTATTTATATATTTGATTTAGAAGTTTAAGAGGCCTAATATTCTTGTAGCACCCTTAAACCGGATAAGATTTTATGTTGCACTTTGTGTTTGCACCGCATATATGATAAATTAATTACAAAATATGTGTATTTAATTATAAGATGATTTTTATAAACGTTTCAATTATTTATGATGCTCCCTTGGTTCCAAATATATAATCTATTTCTTTATGATTAGTTGGTGGGTTTGGGGACCGGAGAATGGGAAATAGTATCAAAGTGGTGTCTAGTAACCACCACACTATGGGTTTGATTGCCCAATTTTCATTATTGAGCCATACCTCCTAGGGGTTATCAAACTTATTAACTTTCACAGTCAAACTTATTCTCATTCCCATTCCCAAGAAATTCACCAATCATATGTTCCAAATATACTATTCACTTTTTATATTTAATATTACATTTTCCATTATTTTATACTTTTTTTTATTTTTGTTTCTACTTAAATGTGAAATTTTACTGTGGCAGTTAATGAGATGGTGTACGGAAAAACATGCATCTGCACAATTAAATTAGGCAAATGCATTAATGATTGCGCCCAAAAGTGTGACAAAGCCTACAAAGGAGGTCGTGCCTCATGCACTCGGGCCGGAGGTTCAAACCCTCCTACGTGCCTTTGCAGTCATAATTGCCCGTGTGGTGTTTAAGCTCTGTCCATAAACTTTCTAAGCCCAGTTGGCTCGTTATCGTTTTTTTCAGTTTTTTTTTTTTAACGCCATTATCATAATGTATTGTATTTATGCATTTGCAAACTTTTATCTTCTATAAAAATAGAATGAGAATATTTATATTTACTTGCATTACATTAATCCGTCGATCAAGACAGTCATTGTCTACATTATTGCAAATATCTTATAAATTCTGCTTCATTGAAATCTACATCTAAAAATACTCTTTTTTGGATTTTATTACTCCCTCCGTTTCTTAATAAATGTCGTTTTAGAGTTTTTGTTCAAAATTAAGGAACATAATATTTGACCAACATAGCCCCAATCAATTAATAATATTTTCATTTAATTACTTCTATTCTTTCCCTTTAGTTATTATATTACCATAAACTTGTGTATATTTCTTAAAATAAGCGGGAATAAAACTGAAATAAAGTGGTAAAAAATTCTAAAACGACACTTAATTTGCAATAAAATTGGATCTCTAAAACGACACTTATTTTAAAACGGAGGGAGTATATATATATATATGAACACAAAATATGTTGGAAATACAATGAGTACAAACAGGTACTATAATGAATATCACAAAAAAAACTGGAAAAAGAATAAAACAGAAAAGGATCGTGAAATATAGTTGAGTCGAGAAATCTCTTTCCGCAAGACGAATTTGCCCCACTAGTACTCTTCGGTTTTGGCAAAACGTCCCCAAAGATAAAACGACTAACGTCTCCGGTATAACAGTACCGTTAAATACCGGAGCTCCGGCGAATTGGGAGAAGTCGGACTGAAATACGTAAGAAAGAAAACGCAGATTGATATGCTTGCAGAATGCTGAGAGTTCTTATGTTTTTTAGGTGATTTTCGCATGTGAAATGAACTGGAGTGCTCACCCTTATATAGGGTTGTCATCTGGGAGGTAACAGCCTGAATTAATGTCATTAAAGCATTCAAAACGTACCTGGCACTTGACAGCATGAACCTGGACAGGTTCAGCGTGTACATTCAAACGCAGTCAGGAGAGTGGTCAAAGTAACGTCCATGCATGAATTAAATAACATGACGTTTGACCTGAACGGTCAGGGGTTTCAGGTGTGTACGTTTAAAACGTACACAGACAGTTCAGGGGTAAAAAACCGCACGTAGTTAAAAAGTTAGCCAGGGTTGAACTAGAACCAGGACCCCACACAGACCATCTCAATCGGACCAGCCAATTCGGTCCAATTGCCCAAGACCCAAGACCCAAGACCCAGGCCAAGGCCCAGAACCCAGGACCGAGGTCCGGGCTCGGTCTCGGGCTCGGATCCGCTCGACTCCGCCTCGGCTTCGCCGAAGGCGGACGGGCGAACCCAAGTCCAAGAGCCCGCGTGAAATTTGTTTACACAGAGCCCACAACACTCTCTGGCCCACTTGATGTACATTAAAGAAATGTATTCATTTTTAAACTCCCTTCCACATTGACTAACATTCAATGTGGGATAACCGATAAAATATTTAAGCAACCGTTCAACTTCCAAGCATCATTTCTCACTCACCAATAAATGAATTTGAGAAATTCAAAAAGTTACGATCATCTACACAACACGTAGATTACTCATATACAATTAACGAATTTTTGCTGCACCATTTAATTAGAATAAATCCAATTTACAACAATCCCCCACATGAGTGAGAAACTCCTAAAAACGAAAACATGAATCCAAATACATAGTTCGGTCCTTAAGAGACAATAGAGAATAGGGATAGGTGGTTTGTGGTTTGTGGCCTTGAACCCTCCTTAGTTAATACTACCGAGCATACCGGCGGATTAGTGCACATAATTCTTGAACTATTCCCCTTTGTGTATACTGGACAATAGTACCAACTTACTAAGGTCTCAAAATTCTTCCGTTCTCACGTTTGTGTCCGTTTCTGGCCATGGACGACTTCTTTGGATTCATAAGCATACAGTAGAAGCAGCCCTCACTTCTCGCTTACATAGGTGATTCTTCAAAACCAGCATTCTGTCATACTCAAGTCAAAGACCTGCACAAGAATCATTAAAAATTAGAGATTTATCCTTACCACAAGACAGATTAAAAGCTCTACTTTTGCCGTTAAGGAATAGGGTCGTAGAGTTTTACTTACCCAAACTTTTATAGTTTAGTTTTCCCATTGAACCAAGTTTGTGGGATCTCCACTCATCATGGTTGGGTTTCCACTACAATCATCTTTAAGTTGTGGATTTCACTCCCATTCCTTCAAGCAACTTGTACATCTGATCTCGAGCAATGTTCTTAGTGAATGGATCCGCTAGATTATCTATCGACCTTACATAGTCAACTGAGATAATCCCATTCGATAACAGATGTCTTACGGTGTTATGTCTCCGACGAATATATCGAGACTTACCGTTATACAAATCACTTCTTGCCCTTCCAATAGCAGCTTGACTATCGGAGTGAAGCATAACAGGCGGCACGGGTTTCTCCCAACATGGAATATCTTCTAAAAAGTTACGAAGCTATTCTGCTTCTTCACCTGCTTTGTCCAAAGTGATAAACTCAGATTCCATGGTGGATCGGGCTATACATGTCTGTTTAGTGGATCTCCAAGAAACAGCTCCTCCCCCAATTACAAATACATATACACTAGTTGACAAAGAGTCCTTTGTGTCGGATATCCAGTTTGCATCACAGTAACCTTCAAGTACCCTGAGATATCTACCATAATGTAGCCCAAAGTTCATAGTATACTTCAAGTATCTCAAAACTCTCACAAACGCTTTCTAGTGTTCTCCACTTGGGTTGCTTGTATATCGACTCAGTTTGTTTACCGAACAAGCTAGATCAGGTCTTGTATAGTTGGAGATGTACATCAAACATCCAATGATCCTAGCATAGTCCTTCTGAGCAACATGATCACCTCTATTCTTACTCAAGTGAACGTCGAGTTCCATAGGTGTCTTTGCTGGAAGACTATCATGTGCATTGAATTTCTTGATCACTTTCTCAATGTAATGATATTGTGATAAGACAATTCCATCAGGAGTTCTTATGATTCTTATGCCAAGAATAGTGTCAGCAACTCCCAGATCCTTCATGTCAAAATTTCTTTTTAGCATGAGTTTTGTCTCGTTAATCACTTGTAGGTTGCTGCCCATGATTAACATATCATCTACATAAAGTCATACTATAACAAACATGTCATTACTATTTTTAATGTAAACATATTTGTCGCACTCGTTTATCTTGAAACCATTAGACATCATCACTTCGTCAAATTTCAAGTGCCATTGTAAAGGTGTTTGTTTCAAGCCATATAATGACTTAACCAGTTTGCACACCTTTCTTTCTTGTCCAGGTTTCACAAAATCTTCAGGTTGTTCCATATAGATTTCCTCTTCTAAATCGCCATTTAAAAAAGCTGTTTTCACATCCATTTGGTGAATCTCAAGATTGTGCAAAGCAGCAATCGCTAGAAGCACCCGGATAGAGGTAATTCTCGTCACAGGAGAGTATGTATCAAAGAAATCATATCCCTCCTTCTGGAGAAATCCTTTCACAACCAAACGAGCTTTATACTTATCGATTGATCCATCAGCTCTGAACTTCCGTTTCAGAATCCATTTACTCCCTAAAGGTTTACAACCTTCAGGTAAATCAGTCAGAATCCACGTATGGTTCTGCATGATCGAATCGATCTCGCTCTGTACAGCTTCCTTCCAAAATGAACTATCAGTCCGTGAGAAAGCTTCTTTCAATGAATCTGGTTCTTCATCCAAGAGAAAAACCACATAGTCGGGACCAAAGTCCTTCGCAACTTTAGCTCGAGTGCTCCGTCTAGGAGTTAGAGTTTCAAGTTCTGAATCGGGTCTTTTACGAGACTTAGGTTCATCCCCCACAAGTTCGTGACTTGTAGTTCCTTCAACATTACCAGTGTTTGAACTGGACGCATCTTTATCCTTACAAGGATAGATTTCTTCAAAGAATATCGCATTCTTTGACTCAATGGTAGTTTCGACATTCATGTCCGAAATATCTGACCTATGAATTATAAATCGATAGGCGCTACTATTCAGTGCATAACAAATAAAGATACAATCAACCATTTTGGGTCCGATTGTCACCTGCTTTGGTAGAGGCACTCCTACCTTCGCTAAACACCCCCACACTTTGAGGTATTTATAAGAAGGTTTCCTTCCTTTCCACAACTCATAAGGAGTTTCGTCCCTTCCTTTAAGTGGAATCTTATTGAGGATATAGTTAGCTGTTAAAACGGCTTCCCCCCACATGTTCTGAGGTAACCCAGAACCAATCAACAACACATTCATCATCTCTTTCAAAGTACGATTCTTACGTTCTGCAACTCCGTTCGATTGAGGTGTATACGGAGCTGTAGTTTGATGAATTATGCCACTTCCATTGCACAACTCCTCAAACGGAGCTACGTATTCCCCTCCTCTATCACTCCGGATATATTTGATTTTGCAGTTAAGTTGATTTTCGGCTTCATTTTTGAAGTTCTTGAAAGCTTCAATAGCCTCATCTTTACCTCTTAAAAGGTATAGGTAACAATACCTTGTGCAATCGTCAATAAAAGTAATGAAATACTTTTTACCACCTCTTGTTTGCACAAACTTCAAATCACATACGTCTGTGTGAATTAATTCTAAAGGTGTCGTGCTCCTTTCTACCGATTTAAACGGTAACCTTGTCATTTTTGCTTCTACACAAATTTCACACTTACTTTTATTAACAAATTTATTTACCTTAAGTAAATTGATATTTGACAAACGTTTTATTACATTTAGATTAACATGGCCTAATCTACAATGCCATAAACTAGAGCACTCAGTCAAGTAAGAGGAATCAGAAGCAATTTTATTAATGATAGATTTTGGGCGTATAGCCATTACACTGAGTTTGAACAGTCCATCTGTAAGGTAACCTTTTACCAGAGGTGTAACAAAATTTGACAAAATAAACTTATTAGCCTCAAATACAAGTTTAAAACCACGACTAACTAGTATTGAACCAGAGACTAAATTCTTCCAGATGTCCGGAACGTGCAGCACCTCATTCACAGTGATCTCCTTGCTAGAGGTCATTTTTAGGACAACCGAGCCAACACTTGCAACTTGAGAAGACGCTTGGTTTCCCATGTTCAGCTTCCTTCCCTCACAAGGATGGTCTTTGGAGAACAAACTCCGGTCTGCAGACACATGGGCAGTTGCAGCAGTATCGATGAACCATTGACCACGGTTCTCGACCATGTTAGCTTCCTCAGTGATGACCGCAATGAGATCATCACTAGTTGCAGCAGTATCGATGAACCATTGACCACGGTTCTCGACCATGTTAGCTTCCTCAGTGATGACCGCAATGAGATCATCACTAGTCAGCTCCCTTTCGGCTAGTTAGGCACTCGGCTTGGCCTTCTTCTATTTTGGCTTACTATAGTTCTTAGACATGTGTCCAGAATAGCCGCAATCGTAGCATTTGCCTTCGAACTTCTTAGAAGAGGGAGCTTTAGGCTTAGAGTTGCCAGGACGCGGCCTCTTCTTCGAGTTGTTTCCTCGTTCAAGTAGGTTCACCCGAGGTTCATCCGAACTTTTTGAATTCTTGTACTGAACTCGAACTTCGGACTCAATACGTACCTTCCGGATAACATCTTCAAGAGACATCACCTTTCGCTTATGCTTGAGATACGTCTTGATGTCCTTCCAACTTAGAGGAAGCTTATCTGTAACGCCCCGATTTCACTTTGGTCGAAAAATGATTTATATTTTTAAATAATTAAATGGAGAAATCTTGGCGTCACAAATAAAGTCTAATTTTCACGATTTTAACATAAAAGATTCACATTTTTCAAACGTTCAAGAAATACGCAGCGGAAATATTCATAGGATAAGTAACCAATCATCATCAAAGAAATTTATAATTTAAAACACTC
>BMAC01000106.1:796176-873227 GCA_014905375.1 Phtheirospermum japonicum | reverse complement strand
CAAGTTTAGAAACACAAAACCAACATCAAAAGTTTTATTCCCTTACTCGTCTCCCATCCGATCGACATCTTCGTTCATACCTGAAAAAAATATCGTTGATTTGGGATGAGCTCAACGTACTCAATAGTTACAACCGACTTAGCCCATGCAAAATCATACAACTCAGAAATAGCACAATTGACCATAGAATTCATAGTTTTATCGTAGAAAATAAGTTGACTGCAGCTAAAACGCGCCGGATTTCCCGATGACCCTTTTCCCGGTCACAGACACATTTGGTCTCTTGGTTTTAATTATTGGTTATAGCACGCCGGGATAAACCCGATGACCCTTTTTCTCGGTCACAGACAACTTTTGGTCTACGGCTATATTAGTTTTTGGAAACATAGAATCGCATGATACACATAGCACATAAATTTGAGTACATAAAATTTAACATAGAAAAGTCGGTGGTCCCTACCTCGTAAATATGTCATGAAAAATCGAGTGAGATGCACGTAGTTGAAATCCTAAGTTCCGTATTACTCGTCACCTAATCAATTTGAAAATATATTTAATTTAGTATTTTTCATTTTTAAAATAGTAATAATAATAGTAATAATAATAACAATATTAATGATAATAATAATAATTATTATTATCATTATAAAACTGGAGTGAAATGTATTTTTATAAAATGTTTCAGGGGCTTGATTGAGGTTTATGTAACTTGGAGGGCTGAAATTTGGCTTATTGGTAATCTGAGGGTTCAATCGAAGGTTGGCAGAAGGTTTGGGGTTCAATTGAAAGGTGAAAAAGGCTGGGGTACAATCTGGGATTTAGGAAAAGTGGGCTGGAATAAAAGGGGAACCCAGCCCCTTTAGCCTCATAACCCGTCTGTCTCCTTTCTTTCTTTTCTCCTAAAAACAGAAAATCAGTCGTCTTCTCCCTTCTTCTCCGGCCAAATCGGCGCAACAACGACAGCCCAAGGCAGCCGCTCCGGTCAAGGATTTGGCGGCTACCGGCGGGGCAGGCTTAGCGGCGGCATCCTCCGGTGACAGCGCCTCGCAGTGGCAGGTCCGAACGGAGGAGAAGACCCCCCTCCGTCTCTTTCGAAATTGACGGCGGTGGCTCGGCGGACTTCCGGTGACAGCAACTGCGGGTAATTTTGGGTCTCAATCGGGCCGCGGCTGGGATGACGTTGGTGGCTGACAGGCGGTGGTGGTTTTTTTGGCCAAGGATCGGGCTGCAGTTTGGTGTACGGGTTTGGTGATGATGATTGTTGTGCTTAGAGAAATCGGCAGTCGAGTCTTGGTCGGGCTTCGTCCTGGATTTTGGGCTTGGCGGCAGGCGTGGGGATGGTGGCGATCTGGTGGTTGACGATGATGGATGGGGTGAAATTCGGCTGGTGTTGTTCGGGCCTGGAAACGGGGTTTGACGTGGGTTTCGGCCTAGATTTTGTTTGGAGTTGGAGATATTATGATGTTTGGCTATGGCGATGGTTTGGGATTTGGCAGCCGTAGAGGAAAAAAAAAAATGAGTTCATGTTCTTGAGAAAAAAAAAAGTCAGAAAAGCAAAGTGATTTACCTAATGCGGCCTGTAAGAGAGTTGCGAAGAAAACTGAAAAAAAAAAGTTGGATTTTTTTATAAACCAGTGATAGTTTTAATTTAGGAAAGTTAGGGTGGAAGTTTAGTGGACTCGGTTTGTCGTTGAGCTCGTTTGGCGTCCAAAATAATCGATCCAATTGACGATCTTAGATTTTTTAATTGAATAATTCCATGAACGACTCAATAATATTTTAATAAGTAAAATAACTATAATATAAATAAATTATAATAATTTTTAGAAATTAAAATTATTTCATAGACGACTCGAAAGTAATTTAAATAAATTAATAAGTTACTAAATAATTATAATAGTATCTTAGAAGTTGATAATATACTTTTATTTGAAAACGAACTATAAATTCGCTTAATTAGAGTTCTTAGATTATTTAAAACTAAAATAGGAAGTCGTATTATGGCGACGAGCTTAGGACTAGAATTATATTTTTAATGTATGATGATAATTAAATAAATAAAATGCATTGGATGTATGGATGTTACATTATCAATCATGGCAGAAGCCGTGAAAGTATCAGGAAGTATCATCCCCTCGGCGTGGACTTCATTCACCAGCATTTGGAACTTTTGAACTTGTTCCATAACCGGGCGAGAATCAACCATCTTGTAGTCCATGAAATTCGTGACTACAAATTTCCTAGTTCCAGCCTCGTCGGAACTGTACTTCTTCTCAAGTGCCTCCCAGATGTTCTTGGAGGTCTTTGCGTCCGAGTACAAGTTGCTCAAACTATCTTCTAGGCTACTCAGGAGAAAGCCTTTGCACAGATAGTCACCGTTGTGCCAGTTATCGTAAGCGGCACGAACATTGAAGTTGGTCTCGTACTCATCCGGAGTAGGTGGTTCTTCCTCCTTCACGAAGTTAGAGAAGCCAAGCATCGTGAGGTAGAATAGCATCTTTTGTTGCCACCTCTTGAAGCCTTCCCCATTGAATTTTGGAGGCTTCTCCGCGGCGGGCATGATCCGTGAGGAGTGCACCGGAGCGGTCATAGTTGGAACAAAAGTCCCCATCGTACCCGTTGAGTGGGTAGCTGAAACATGTGAGTACGTCAGCGGAGGTGTTGCGAACATGTTCGGAACTGAAGTTCCCGACATCCCAGAATGATGGATTCCAGCCGAAGCTGACGTATTTTGGACCGAAATCCCCATCCCATAAGGGAATGATCCAGCGGCCGAAGCAGTGGCTGAAAACATACTTGGAACCGTAGTTCCCATCATCCCAGAAGGATGTATCACAGCCGAAGCTGACACAATTTGGACCGAAGTCCCCATCCCATAAGGGAACGATCCCGAGTTCGGGTTGTTTGCCGAGATGCGCCTCGACAGGGTCTCTAGGAGGGTGTCGATGGTCCCTTGGTTGAAGAGGAAGTCAACATGACTCATGGTAGTGTTTGGCGTAGAGGCGTCAATCATCGTGGTGTTCGTGATTGCAGGGCAGTGGTCGTCGTGGTTGTCGTAGAAATGGTAGAGGTAACAGCAGGAACGGTCGAACTGATCGGAGTGCTGGAGGTCGACATTTTTCCAGTTAGGGATATTAAAACAGTAGATTACTAATTACAAAAAGTTCATCTTGCGATTGTTGGAAATACAATGAGCACAAACAGGTACTGTAATGAATATCACAAAACAAACTGGAAAATGAATAAAACAGAAAAGGATCGTGAAATATAGTCGAGTCGAGAAATCTCTTTCCGCAAACGAATTTGCCCCAGTAGTACTCTTCGGTTTTGGCAAAACATCCTCAAAGATAAAACGACTAACATCTCCGGTATAACAGTACCGTTAAATACCGGAGCTCCGGAGAACTGGGAGAAGTCGGACTGAACTACGTAAGAAAGAAAATGCAGAATGATATGCTTGCAGAATGCTGAGAGTTCTTATGTTTTTCAGGTGATTTTCGTATGTGAAATGAACTGGAGTGCTCAACCTTATATAGGGTTGTCATCTGGGAGGCAACAGCCTGAATTAATGTCATTAAGATATTTAAAACGTACCTGGCACCTGACAGCATGAACCTGGACAAGTTCAGCGTGTACATTCAAACGCAGTCAGGAGAGTGGTCAAAGTAACGTCCATGCATGAATTAAATAGCATGACGTTTGACCTGAATGGTCAGGAGTTTCAGGTGTGTACGTTTGAAAACGTACACAGACAGCTCAGGGGTCAAAAACTGCACGTAGCTAAAAAGTTAGCCAGGGTTGAATCAGAACCAGGACCCCACACGGACCATCTCAATCGGACCAGTTAATTCAGACCAATTGCCCAGGACCCAGGTCCCAGGTCCGGGACCGGGCTCGGGCTCGGATCCGCTCGGCTCCGCCATCAGCTTCGCCGAAGGCGGACGGGCGAACCCAAGTCCAAGAGCCCGCGTGAACCTTGTTTACACAGAGCCCACAATACTCTCTGGCCCACTTGATGTACATTAAAGAAATGTAATCATTTTTAAACTCCCTTCCACATGTACTAACATTCAATGTGGGATAACCGATAAAGTATTTAAGCAACCGTTCAACTTCCAAGCATCATTTCTCACTCACCAATAAATGGATTTGAGAAATTCAAAAAGCTACGATTATCTATACGACACGTAGATTAATCCTATACAATTCGTTACAACGAATTTTTGCTGCACCATTTAATTAGAATAAATCCAATTTACAACAAAATAAATATGTGTTATTATTTTTTATAATACGATTATGTTAGTTCAAATAATATAATATTAGTGTAAAAATTAAAATTGAAAGTATGAAGTTAAAAAATAGTGTGATTCATCTTGAAAAACAAAGAGACTGTTCAATAAGTACGAAGTTATAGGACACATAATTGTCCTTGATTATTTTCAGTAAATCTCGATTGAATAGGCCCAACAATAAAATTGTCACAAGCAATCAACTAAGGATGCGTTTGCAAAGTAGAGTGAGATACGACAATTTAATCCAATCCCACGTATTTGCACTGTTGAAATTGTTGGATCCTTAATCCAACATTGGGCTTATATGTGAAATAATTATATATTGTGGACTGTCAAATAAGGAAGCCTAGTTAAAGTGATCAAATAATGTTTAAGGTATTGGGCTTAATGTATTTTAGTAGGGTGTGGGCTTTTAATGTGTAGATACTCAATAAGCTATCTATTTTGATGATGGGCTAAAATAGGTAAACCCTAATAACTCAAGTATATAAGGGTTATGGTCCCTAGGTCATACATATCATCAAGATAATCATATAGGTATTATCCTAGAAAATCAAACCCCAAATCCAATTACTTATGGATTCAGGTACGCTTCCGTAAACTAACTTATGATCCTTAATAATTCAATATGATGGTTCCTCGGTTATAGCGATAGCTTTCGCTAAGATTATTTAAAATCTAACAAGTGGTATCAGAGCCAACCATATCAAATTATTGGGAATCAAATTATTATTATGCTTGAGTATTTTATATAGATTCAATTGTGAGAATTTATATTATTATTATGCTTGCATATTTGATATGGATTAGGATTCGATTTAGTTTAATTGTTATGGGATTATATGGATTCGTATACATATAATTCAATAAGGTTGACACTCCATCAAAGTCCCATCTTTTCACAAGAAATTAACTTGTAATTGACATCTTGGCTCAGTAATCAAACACTGATAATAAGAAGATATCAAACAATGAGTCTTCCTTTTGGCCGAGTCATTGCTCATATGCAAAAACTAAATAATCATCACACGTTTACTACCGCAATTGCACATATAATTATGATAAACACGAATCTTCCTTTTGGCCGATGAATATTCACATAGATTACATGCACACAACCTTTTATATCTTGAAATAAATTAATCTCCACAAGAGAGGTCACTTTTGTGACATTGTTGCTTCAATTAATATATCTCAAAATATATAAAATCATACCAATATTTGAATTTAAAGTTTAAACTCCAAGACCAAATTAATTCTAGGATTTTACTTGAGGTCAGTTTATAAATAAACCTTAATTGAACCTCAAAATTTAATTCTTAAATCCCAAAATTTACTAATCAAGCAAATGGGCTCAAAATTTAAAAGATATTCAGTGAAAAATCGATTTTTTTCAAAATTCTCTGCATAGCCAAACAGCCCCTTAACAATTTTCTGAATTATTAGGGTCTTTTCTGCAATTTTTAAAAATTTAAATAATTATAGAAATGCCATTTTGGACTTAAAACAGTTTTCTGAAAGTTTCTTGGGTTCTGAACGAAATTTTGAAAAAGTTCTTAGCCGTCTCGTAGTTTTCGAAAAATTTAAGGCAATTCTATAATTTTCATAAATCTCTAAAATTTTAATTAGGCCCAAGACTTTAAACATAAATAGTTGTTAAGACCATAAGGCCTTTCTGAAATCAGGTCCTTTTAATACATTAGGTCCAGCATGATGTAGCCCAACTATCATGACCCAAAAGTTCAAGTCCAATTACATAAGCTTGTTGGGCCAAGCACTTTAAGGCCCAACCAAGGCTCCTGCAGTTGTCTTTCTTCTCCAAATTGATCAGCCGCCATTGAAAAAGAAGCACCAAGCTCAAGGTTACTGCTCATCATCGCCTGCTGCTTGCCTTCTTGCCGTTAGCAGTTTCTCCGATCAGATTGATAGTCCGCCATCCTTGTCGACGTAGTCAAGGCAACGCACAGCCGCCGACTGGAGGTAGCCGCCCGCCCAAAAGGTCGTTGATCCGACAACGGCATCGCCCATGCCGCAGCGCAGCGGGAGGCGCAATTAAGACCCCCGTCTAGTTATTTATTTATTTCAGTTATCTTAATTAGGGCCCCTTAATCCACTTCAATTAAGAATAAAATACAAAATCCAAATAGCAGACAATGTACCAAGGCAGAAGTATGTATACGAATCCATACAATCCCATAACAATTAAAATAAACCGAATCCTAATCCATATCAAATATTCAAGCATAATAATAATATAAATTCTCTTACCATGACGTGAAGTTTGTGCCATTTAGCATAGGGATAGAGTCGACGCTCGCAGTAATATTAGCAGGAGTAGATATAGATGAATCAAAGAAAATAAACCTATCATGCTCATAACTTAGAATCCAAAGTTCTTGGAGTCATGGATCTCGACCTTGCGATAAGGGCTGATTCCCCACCACCTCTTACGGATAAAAGTACTACGGATGAAAAGAGAGATATGGAAAGGTGGGAGGAATCGAATCGCATGTGTATGATGATCATGAAGAAAGCCATTCCAGAAGCTTTTAGGGGCACTATGTCTGTGAAAATCACTACAGCTAAAGAATTCCTTACTGATATTGAGAAAAGGTTCGTCAGGAACGAAAAGGCTGAAATTGGTACGCTATTGACAAACCAGACCTCAATGAGGTATGGAATTAAAGGTAATATTAGGGAATACATTATGAAAATATCTCGTATTGTTTCAAGATTGAGAGCACTTAAGCGTGAACTCTCTAAGGACTTGCTAGTGCATTTGGTTTTAATATCTCTTCCGAGATATTTCAATCAGTTTAAGGTGAGATATAATTGTCAGAAAGAGACTTGGTCTCTGAATGAGCTCATCTCACACTGTGTCCAAAAAGAAGAAAGGTTGAAACAAGAAAAGACTGGAAGTGCTAATTTTGCCTCAACTTCCAAATTTAAGGGCAAGAGATTAAAGCGAAAGAATGATAAGGAAGCTGCACATACAACACCACAAAAGAAACAACGAAGGGTACTTAGTGCAAAAGACGGTACTGGTTCTGGTACTGGTACGGGTTGTTTCTTCTGCGGAGGTGAAGGACATAGGAAGAAAGAGTGTATCAACTATCACGCTTGGCGTGCTAAGAAAGGTATGCTTCTTAATTTGGTTTGTTCTAAGGTTAATTTAACTTCGGTTCCTAGACACACATGGTGGACAGATTCCGGTGTAGGGTTACCTCCATTGTCGAAAGCCAAATGATGGTGAAAGATACATTTATGTGGGCGATGGCAAGACAGTTGAAGTTGAAGTAATAGAAAATTTTAGATTATTATTAAAGACTAGATATTATTTGGATCTTGATGAGACTTTTGTTGTTCCGTCATTTAGACGAAATTTAATTTCTATTTCTATTTTGGACAAATTTGGTTATTCTTGTTCTTTTGGAAATGGAAAATTTAGCATGTCTCATGATTCAAAATTGGTTGGTGTTGGTTCTTTATCAAGTTACGATAATCTTTATTCACTAGATATTATTGCTTCAATTAATGAATCTCTGCATCTACACACACGAGGTGTGAAAAGGAAATTAACCAATGAGAATTCAGCTACGTTATGGCACAATTGGGCCATATCTCCAATCGGAGAATTTAAAAACTTATGTCTAATGAAGCACTTAAGGCTGCAGCATATATCCTTAACAAGAGTTCCAACTAAAGCACTTGCATGTTTGGGGGTGTCCAGCTGAGGCTAGGCCTTATAGGCCTAATGAAAAGAAACTGGACACAAGAACAGTTAGTTGTTATTTTGTTGGATATTCTGAAAGACTCATAGGGTACAAGTTTTATGATCCCACAACTAAAAACTTTTTTCAGACGGGAAATGCCCGATTCTTTGAGGATGTTGAGTTTGCGGGGGGAGATAAAGTTAACGATTTTGTCTTTGAAGAGGAATATGTAGATATTCCCACGGGTGTTGTTGGCATTGATCAGGATTTTATTCTTGACTCTGTTCAAGACACAAATCAAGACAATATCGGAGAACCTCCCGTTCCACAAATTCCGAATCAACAAACTCTACAACCTAAGGAACCTATGCCATTAAGGAGATCCACTACAGAAAGAAGAAGTGTAATTTCAGATGATTACATTGCATTTCTCCAAGAAAATGAGACTGACATTGGAGTGATGGATTCAAGAGGCAATGTGGAAAGATATAGAGCACGCCTTGTTGCAAAGGGATTTACACAGAAAGAAGGCATCGATTATGAAGAGACTTTCTCTCCAGTTTCTTCGAAAGACTCTTTCAGGATTATAATGGCATTAGTGGCACATTTTGATCTTGAGTTGCATCAGATGGATGTAAAGACAATGTTTCTTAATGGAGACATTGATGAGACGATTTATATGGTGCAACCTGAAAACTTTGTTTCGGGAGATTCAAAGAATATGGTTTGCAAACTTAAGAAATCCATCTATAGGCTCAAGCAGGCATCTAGACAATGGTATTTCAAGTTTCATTAAGTGATCATCTCGTTTGGTTTTGAGATGAATTTAGTCGATGATTGTGTATACCATAAGTTCTGTGGGAGCAAATACATATTTCTGGTTTTGTATGTCGATGACATTTTTCTTGCGAGCAATGATATAGGCTTATTGCACGACACCAAGAGATTTCTAAATAAGAATTTTGAGATGAAAGATCTTGGTGACCCCTCTTTTGTGTTAGGTATAGAAATACACCGAGATCGTTCTCGGGGTACTTTGGGATTATCACAAAAGAGCTATATTGAAAAGGTTCTTAAAAGGTATGGCATGCAGGACTGTAAACCAGGAGATAAACCTGTGGCTAAGGGAGACAAATTTAGTCTTAAACAGTGCCCTAAGAATAAATTAGAGGAATAAGAAATGCAGAAGATTCCTTACGCTTCGGCAGTAGGGAGTCTAATGTATACCCAAGTATGTACACGTCTGGATATTGCGTTCATAGTTGGGATGTTGGGTAGATATTTGAGCAAGCCAGGACTAGACCATTGGAAGGCAGCCAAACGGGTCATGAGGTAATTGCAAAGAACAAAAGATTACATGCTCACATATCGGAGGTCAGATCGAATTGAGATCGTAGGATATACTGACTCCGATCATGCTGGATGCCAAGATAGTATGAAATCTATGTCTGGCTATGTATTCTTGTTGGATGGAGGTGTTATATCTTGGAGGAGTGCTAAACAGTCTATTATAGCCTCCTTTACTATGGCAGCAGAATTTATAGCATGTTATGAGGCATCTAACCACGGAGTATGGCTCCGAAACTTTGTCACGGGGCTGCGCATAGTGGATAGTATTGAAAAGCCACTTAAGTTATTTTATGACAATAAATCGGCAGTCTTGTATTCCAATAACAATAGGAGGTCGACGAAGTCTAGGCATATAGACATCAAGTTTCTAGTTGTTAAAGAAAGAATTCAAAGTGAACAGTTGTCTATTGAACATATCGGTACAAACTCCATGATTGCGGATCCGCTTACAAAGGGATTGCCACCCAAAATGTTTCATGAGCATACTGCTAGTATGGGTGTCAAATCTTTTGAGGATATTTAGTTTCAGTGGGAGTTTTGTGATTATAATGTTCTCTTTTATAGACATATTTTTTAGTTACTTCAGTTTAAGGATACTTTAAGTTTATTTTCTGCAGAAATTAAAGTTATTTGGTTGATTCACATTTTGATTTTAGTATATGGTTGATCTCACTAAGGTTTTAAGGTGGACCAGTTGGAAATAAGCATGTTACGATCACAATACATGAAATTCCCATTCCACACATCCACATCACGATCCATGTCAATCAGTTGTATTGACATATTTGACCATTGATGGGTCGAGTTACGATAAAAGTAATGAAGGCCGCTTTGATCCTATGTTGATATGACTGATGGATCGGATTAGATATAAATACATTTTAGTTATGACAGCAAAGTTGAGCTTGTACGGTTATATTCTTGCAATGTATAATTACAAGGTTACACATATAGCCCAAGTGGGAGATTGTTGGATCCTTAATCCAACATTGGGCTTATATGTGAAATAATTATATATTGTGGACTATCAAATAAGGAAGCCTAATTAAAAGTGATCAAATAATGTTTAAGGTATTGGGCTTAATGTATTTTAGTAGGGTGTGGGCCTTTAATGTGTAGATACTGAATGGGCTATCTATTTTGATGATGGGCTAAAATAGATAAACCCTAATAACTCAAGTATATAAGGGTTATGGTCCCTAGGTCATACGTATCATCAAGATAATCATATTATCAATCTATTCTGCATCCCATCGTCAGAAGAGACATATAGAGAAAGCTTAAGGATTCTCTAAAAGGATTGGATATGTATTGCCCTAGAAGATCAAACCCCAAATGCAATCGCTTATGCATTCAGGTACGCTTCCGTAAACTAACTTATGATCCTTAATAATTCAATATGATGGTTCCTCAGTTATAGCGATGGCTTTCGCTAAGAATATTTTAATCTAACAGAAATTGTTTAATTTGTTGTTTGTAGAATCGGATTGCCTTAGTCTTGTGTATATGTTTGTATCCCGGTCACAGCGTTTGTTAACCTAAATTGTCTTGGATAATATGTGAAAAGTCACATCTACCCTCCGAATTCCTGAAACAAATTAACACCGCGTTGTTTAGGTGTACCCAGTTCATCGCCCTAATCCATGGAACATTACGAAGTTGCAGAACGGACGGGGCGCACCATTCAGCGACCTGGGTCCGGCGCACACAAGAGCCACTTTGTCACCATGTTGAGTCGAGTTATACCATCGACGACACCCTAACCTAATATTGAGTTTTTGAGCCGAACTTTTGTGTTCCTTTCAAAATTAAATTCCGGTTAACCGATATGCGTCTACGTTTGAAAGGGTTTTAGTTCGTCCGCAAGAGAACGGGGTCACTTGTAGACTGGTGAGTTAACTCGGGTCGATCTCTCGAGGAATGGGAATCGGGTTTAACGATGTTTATTATTCTAATATCACAATTCTATCTAAACACGCGGTTAATTGGGTTTTGGAAAATGATTCAATATCAATAAATTAAAAAGCGAACTCTTCTTGTCTCGAGGGCGTTAATCTCTCGACAAGTTATAAGAAAAGCAACTATTATAAATCAAATGCAAACTACTAGACATCATTCTAACTATTGTAAACAACGATAACGATTGTCAATCAAATGCCTTTATCATGCCAAGAACAACAACGATTCTATCACTACGCCATCTACGAAATAACCTCAAATGCTCAACAAGATTTATAACAATTTAAATACTAAGATGCTTCAAAAGTGTAACTAAATCAATCACAACTTGATTCTCAATCCAAAACAATTGTTCAACCAAAACATAATAATAAAACTACGAATAGCCAATACTTTAACTAGCGATCAACGAAACATCATCCAACATGTTCTCCAACTATTCATAACAAATTCCAAACTAAACTATTACGAAAACGTCAAAGTTACGAGTTCAGAAATTACTAATCATTGAACTATTTTCAACGAGCGAAGAGGATGAACGAAAGCACTCCGAGAGTTGCGTAGAATCCCAAGGATTGTCACGACCCCAGAACCCTAGCCACGAGCGGAAGATGCTGCGAACCGAACCTTGATACGGCGTTGCACGAATTTATACTAGAGGTATGAGAGATGTGTCAAATCTCTCAACCTTTGGGTATTGGTGGTCTCTCTAACCTATCTCTAGCCTCTAGGACCGAATGCCCTCGAACCCTAGCCTCTTCTGCAGTTTTTAAAACAGCTATGGTCGTTTCGTAACTGAAGATTTCTAAAAATCTGCATGCGTAACGTACTTGTCCGATCGGACGTAGGTCTTGTCCGATCGGACGGAAGTGTCTGCCCGTGGCTTCGATCGGTGCACCAGTTCATGCGGCCGGTGTGCGCTTTGTCAGTCAGTCCGATCGGAGATTCAAGACATCCGATCGGACCAGTGTTCTTCAGGCTATTCTGAGCGCTGAATTCTTTGTCTTCATCTCTCAGTTTTGCCAAGTGACTCAGTTGTAAGAGAAAAACAAGAAAAATGGTCCAAAATGACCATTTATTGGATGGAAAGTCGAAAAGTTAAGCAAAAGAAGAATGCAAAAACATGCAAAATAGCTTATTCTTAACCTAAGAAGACGGTAAAAAGACTCAAACATGACTCAAAATATGCAAAAATCGTGACAAATACGTGCGAGTCAACCACCCCATGCTTTATTGGTTTGTTCGTCCTCGAACAAACGAAAGAATCAAAACCACGTAAGCATTAAAGTAGCTAGATCAAAGATTCATGTTGTGCATACAATATAGTTTTGCAAATATAAACACTTTCGTCGAAAACTCTTAAGCTAAGCTCGTGTTACCTTTTTACCTTGAAATCAAAAGAATGTGTCCTCACAAAAGGAAAATATATATAATGGTGCACTCATTCGCTCTTGGTTTCCAAAAGGTAAGTGTATACGCTCGGATCAACATAAACATACATTCAACGACTCGTGAAAATTAAAGTCTCGTACATTGCATATGTGTGCACATCAGTCAAGAATCGGATGAGGAGTTTCTAGGGTCGTAATGTAGGCTCTTTGGTAAGGTATGTCATATATAAAGATGTGTGGCTAACTTGCGAAAAAACGCAATCAATAACTCACTCAATCTAAAATTTTAAGCATAGAGCATAATTTTGCTCCTCATTCTCCCCAAAGAACCATATACCATTATTTTTAGCCTTTTATAACTAAGGCTATTTCTAACCCCAAAACCCGAATATTTGCCTTTATAAATAGGCTTTATTTTTAACATCTAGATGCTCTTATGAACTTAAGCACCCTTAATTTCCATTTTTTATATATTATTTTACTTTTCTTTCTTTCTTTCTCTTCTTTTTTTTTTCTTTTCCTTTTCCTTTTTTTTATAATAGCATCCCACTAATTTCCACCCTGCAATCCTCATATCTCAATAAACCAATGATAAATAAACTCTCATCTCACACACTTAAACGAAATAAGAGCTACAATTAAGCTCGTGGCTAATAAAGAGACGAAATAAAGGCTCAAGGGGGGCTCATTCGGGATTTTTAGTGGTTGTTATTTATGAATAAAGCCGAAAACAGGTTTTATATGTGTCTATCATCATTTCCAACACCAAATGTACACATGCAACTTTAGAGACTTCTCAAAACACTTATCGAATCAAAGCATGAAATGTTGATAAACACACAAGGCTCCTTACTAGGGTTTTATTCAGAATTTTGAAAACAAGGTGATCGAGTTTTAAAAAGCTTCGCAAAATTGCTAACGACTAAGTGTTGTTTTAAATATATATATGTAGTTTTTGAAAAATTTTGCACTAAACAAGTTCAAAAGACTTCAACGACATATCACATAATACATGATTTCGACAGGCAAGCCAGTACAAACACAAATAAGCATGGGAATGATTTCAACAAACGTTGACAAAAATAGTTTGTTGATACGCACATCGTCACAAAGAAAGACTCACACAAAACCATTCGACCTAAATGACTACGCATGCATAATGCGACTCCCCCTCCCCTACAAACAAAAGTAAGCAATGTCCGCATTGCTATTATACAAATTAACCCAAGGAAAAAGGAAAATGTTGAATAAGTTATCATGCGAATAATTGGTCGAATGGTTATACAAACACCCGAGCACAAAACACATAAAAAAATCACTAAAAACGAAAAACGAGAGTTCGAATAGAAAGTGATACAATACTGGGGCTCGGGCCCGCATAAGTTTTCATGCCGTCCAGAAGGAAAGATGGAACTCTACAAATGGAGCGATGGTTTCAAGTAAGTCTTCTGCCTCCATCCGACCGGTCACTGCACCACTCCGGTCGGACAACAGTCCAGTATGTTTCATCCGATCGATCATCTTCTCTCATCTGGTCGGTCAGCAATCCAGTGTGCTTTGTCCGACCGGTCAATTCCTCTCGTCTGATTAGATGTCCTGGAAAAGCATCATTTTCCACACTTTTCCTGCACAACTCAACAAACCATTACCACACCTATCCAACTCAAGTTAATCAAGAACATAAATATGTACAAAAATGAAATTTATTTATTTATCTTTTTTTTTTGAATTAAGCTAGAAAAATGATATCTTGGGTTACCACCCAAGAAGTGCAATTTTTAAAGTTTTTTGCTCGACGACTTACAAAGGTGATGTTATCCGGGATCCAGAAATAAATGACGATCGTACCACGCCTTAGTGTTCTCCAAGAGCAAAAGCGGGCGATGACAACCACCAAGGTAGTCACGATGAGCATTTTCCATGATGATAAAAACTCCAACCGGCATTGGGGGTCGGAAACGTGAGTGGTCGATCACCAAGAAGAGATCGAAGTTCAGCCAATGTGTGGAACAATTCTCGGTCACCGGAATGGCTAGGAAGTCGGTCGAACAAAAGGAGCGATCATCGACCATCCCAAACTCCTTCTCGATTACTTCTTCTACAACCTCAACGTTAAAATCGGTCAAAGCATCGGGTAGAACGTAATGCGGTTCAACAAACATAACCTCTTCCAATTTCGGTAATACAACTCCAGCATCTCCGCAAAGATCAAGTAAATCCGAGTCGCCAACATCCTCATTCGGAATCTCCATCGGCAAAGCCCCTATACTATCACCCAAAACTTCATATTCAATCACAAAAGAGGCGATCCCAACCAAATCCTCAATCTCCATCTCCTCACACACCTCTCCTAAACAAGCATTCAAGCTTGAATCACCAACATCCAAGAAGGGCTCCACCACATCAAGAATCGGCAGCTCTTCAAAGGTAAGCTACTCTTCCTCAACACGTATAACTGAGTAAGAGTCATTATCGAGTGGAGCATTGGGATGATTGTAAATTTGTTGGTTTTTCCTTTTTTCCAAAGAAGTCATCATTTGACCCAACATCGTCTCCATATTCTTCATGATTTTCTCAGTTGATTTCGCCAAATTTTGATTCGATTGAACAAGTTCATCCCAATGACAATTGGTCTCAGCTTCTAGGTCTTTCTTTCGCGCCAGAAATTGATCATCGGGTATATATTCTTCATAGCTCGAATGGTTCGAAATCAAGTCGGGACGAGCATAAGAGTCGTAGCTTGCATAGGAAGAATTAAATTCGAATGGAGCATACGAGTCATATCCCGTTTAATAAGAAGGTGAGGCGGAAGGAGAGTGTGAAGGTTCAAAATCCGGATCATAAGAATTTTCATCAAGGGTTGGGCGATAGAAACTATGTGGTGGGGTGTGAGGTTCAAAACTCGGATTGTAGTGTTTGGGTGAAGCATGTGGATCATTAAGGCTCACGTTGTAAAGATTTGGAGGTGGAGCCCATTCAGGTGAGTAAAACGTCTCCATGAACCAATCGTGCACATCCTCCCACGTTCCCGAGGAATCAGGCTCTGAATGTATAAATAATTTCCTTGCCTGACCCTTCAACGTGTAGAGGAAGAGTCGCACCTTCACTTCATCCCTCGTAAGGCTTAAGAGAGGGAAGGTTCTTGTTCTGGCGTCGTACTCTTGGATGAAGTCGAATGGATCCTCACTCGGGTGCCCATGAAATACCGGGAGTTGCTCATAGTAGAATTCATCCGGATCGTAATCTTGCATCGCTTGACTCCATCGAGTGGTCGGATTCCCTTCGGTGGAAGGAAATAGTTGTCTCGGTCTTGTCACTCGCTCGATGCTATTGATGAATGGGGTCGATTATCCTCTAAGACTTCGTCGACCTTGCATCGTCAATAAACAAATCACCGCATCGAGAGGCAAACCAAAAACATTATACAATTTACGACTCATAAACAATAAAACAAATAAACATCTTTAACACCTTTACCATTCCCCGGCAACGGCGCCAAATTTTGAGCCGAACTTTTGTGTTCCTTTCAAAATTAATTACCGGTTAACCAGTACTTGACTACGTTTGAAAAGAGTTTAAGTTCGCTCGCAAGAGAATGGGGTCACTTGTACACTAGTGAGTTAACTCGGGTCGATCTCTCGAGGAATGGAAATCGGATTTAACGATGTTTATTATTCTAATATCACATTTCTATCTAAACACGCGGTCAATTGGGTTTTAGAAAATGATTCAATATCAATAAATTAAAAAGCGAACTCTTCTTATCTCGAGGGCGTCAATCTCTCGACAAGTTATAAGAAAAGCAACTATTATAAATCAAATGAAAACTACTAGACATCATTCTAGCGATTGTAAACAACGATAACGATTGTCAATCAAATGCCTTTATCATGCCAAGAACAACAACGATTCTATCACTACGCCATCTACGAAATAATCTCAAATGCTCAACAAGATTTATAACAATTTAAATACTAAGATGCTTCAAAAGTGTAACTAAATCAATCACAACTTGATTTTCAATCCAAAACAATTGTTAAACCAATATCAATAACCAAAACACAATAATAAAACTACGACTATCCAATACTTTAACTAGCGATCAATGAAACATCATCCAACATGTTCTCCAACTATTCATAACAAATTCCAAACTAAACTATTACGAAAACATCAAAGTTACGAGTTCAAAAATTACTAATCGTTGAATTATTTTTAACAAGCGAAGAGGATGAACGAAAGCACTCCGAGAGCTGCGTAAAATCCCAAGGATTTTCACGACCCCAGAACCCTAGCCACGAGCGGAAGATGCTGCGAACCGAACCTTGATATGGCGTTGCACGAATTTATACTAGAGGTATGAGAGATTTGTCAAATCTCTCAACCTTTGGGTATTGGTGGCCTCTCTAACCTATCTCCAGCCTCTAGGACCAAATGCCCTCGAACCCTAGCCTCTTCTGCAGTTTTTAAAACAGCTATGGCCGTTTTGTAACTGAAGATTTCTAAAAATCTGTATGCGTAACGTACTTGTCCGATCGGACGGAAGTGTCTGTCCGTGGCTTCGATCGGTGCACCAGTTCGTCCGGCCAGTGTGCGCTTTGTCAGTCAGTCCGATCGGACCAGTGTTCTTTAGGCTATTGTGAGCGCTGAATTCTTTGTCTTCATCTCTCGGTTTTGCCAAGTGACTCAGCTGTAAGAGAAAAAACAAGAAAAATGGTCCAAAATGACCATTTATTGGATGGAAAGTCGAAAAGTTAAGCAAAAGGCAAAAGAATGCAAAATAGCTTATTCTTAACCTAAAAAGACGGTAAAAAGACTCAATCATGACTCAAAATATACAAAAATCGTGACAAATACGTTCGAGTCAGTTTTCCGTCAATTGCGTTCGGTCCGACGCTGTGCATATCGGTCTTGAACCCACGAGCGTGAAATAGGACTCGATTAGCAGGTATACTGAGTACTTTGATAAGTAATTAAATTAATCAGATTAGGTTTTGCTTTATTGTTTAATGTTTACGGGATGAATAACCAACCATAAATTTTGATATGCAAAACAAAAATTATGGTTCAATTTAAATGAAATACTGTCTGACCGACTTCGGCCTTAACTGTTGTACTGCGCTTTAAATCATGTATGGCATTTCAATTAAGTTATTCAGTTTGTCTTGAGTATTTTGGTAATTGTGGGATCGTGTTTTCGGTGTATTTCATTTCACGGCTTCGTGATATATTCTGCCTAAGATCATGACCTAGTTGCATAAATTTGTTCAGCCAAATGAGCACCTCCAGTTCATCGTCGTTCTCTTGTCCGCGGAACCATTTGTTGAAATGTTGGACTTGTCATAGGGAACTCCCAAAGGAATGCTATTGTCAACTCCCCACTCGGGTTCTGACCTCAAAGACGTCGAAGAATCCAGATCAGCGGTTCTTGCTTGTCCTAATCGAGGGGTACTCCAACACGATTTACTCAGTTTTGTGTTGTTGGACGTTAACTGCATTGAACTGTTTGTTACAGGTGGTTGATAGACAAAATTTTTGATGCATTTTATTCTGCTTGTATTGTAGGAGAAGAAGTGTAAAATTTTCATATGGGTTGATCACTACTCCAAAGAGAAACTGAATTTCATGATTGACTAATTGCGTGATGAAATTACCACCGTTAGGGCTAAGCACTAATGTACAAGAAACAGGCACATAAATGTTATATATCCAGCCGAGTCGCATGGTTAATTTGTGCAATTGTGGTCTTGCTCTTGTGTTTCACGTGAAAGGAAAGTGTACGTTCGTGCCGTGAATGCTGACCGTTGTAGTGTTCCTCTTGTTTATGAATTACGCATGACGAATGATGTAATAGGATGGGTTTGTAAAATCCGTGTGTTTGTTTGGTTGTGTACTAGAAGAGTACTTCGCTTTGTAACAACTAATTGTGAAAGATTCAATTAATTGGTGAGTAATACTCACCCTGTTTCCTGTGTAAATATGTTAATGTTGTTGAGTGACATCCAAGAATATATTCTATTGGAATTATTATTGCAGCGACTGAGGCAGCTTTGTTGACTAAAAAGGAAAAAGACAACATACCAGTAATATTCAGAAGCATATATTCCATGATGCTTCATGTTTTTTTTTTATTACCAATAATTACTTGTAAGAATGATTTGTGCCACCTACACTCAGACACCCATTTGGACTTGCTTCTCTAAATAGATGTGGTTTGGGTAGAAAGAGGAATCACATCATCAACATATATACTCTCCAAATATGAACAATTTTAAGAACCCGGATCATGGGAGCTCAAACCAGCCACTCCCTTTTCCAACCAAACAAGAAGATGTTCTGTATACGTCCTCTTGGACTCCAACTTTCGACAAAGCTTTCATCAACGTCCTTATTGAAGCACGGGAAGCTGGTTTATTCAAACCCGGCAAAAATTTGGCAAATGAAATTCAGTACGCGTCCGACAAACTCAACTCTTACCTAGGTCAGTGCTTCACCTACGATGAATGTGGCGACAAGCTTAATTTACTTTGTACCCGCTTCCACGTGTTCCGTTGGGTCCTCTGAAAGCACGGAGTTTGCCATGATACGTGCTACAACATGATGACTACTCCTACGCATGTATGGATTGACTTGATTGAGGTAATTTACACCAAAACCCCTTGTTTATTGTGTTGCAATGATATGAACTATAACATATGGTATCATGCGAATTAAATACGTCACATTCATGCACGCGGCGTACCCTTGCACAAATTTCGAAGAAGATGTCGTAACAAGCTGCCTCATCATCTTTACGCCACAGTGGCCCACGCTACATACCACGTACATGTTGATTCCTCGTTAGCACCATCTTGATAGCTTGTGAACAAAAAAAGGGTCAACCGTATGTACTAGCGTAAGCATGAAATATGGTACTTCAATTATATGCAAATTTTTATGTCAATACTTGGGAGGGCTACGACTACGCAATATAAAAAAAAAATCTATGGTGGGTTGAATTGAGCTATAAAAGGTGTACCTTGTGAGAAGAACCGAATAGGTTGCAATTTTTCGCTTGATAGTTTTGTAAAGGAACCTTGAACTCAACTCCTAAATTTTCACTCTTTAATTGACGGCCATAAATGCTGGGTTGGTGGGTACTAGATGAATCACTTGTGTTTACATACATAGATTATTTAAGATTGGTATATTAATGGCAGTTTTCACCCTTTCAACTGCCCACTAACACCGTTAATAAAAGCGCTTGTCAGCGCACAAATACCCACAAGGCACTTAATTGAAGCTGATCCAAAAGATAATTAATTAATTAATTGGATGTAGGCTATTCAATGCATTGGGTTAGTAACTATAAAAGGTGCATATTTCGCACTACGCTAAAACTTGCATTAAAAGTGAACTCCATTAAGAAGCAATTGTTTATATGGGGAATGATACCATATTATCTTAATGTTGGAATAGATACCTGCAAATCAACTATTACTGGGGTTCAACATGTTTATCACACTTGCAATCACCCCTAAAGGATAACAACTTCTAAGAAACATGGACGTTCGTTGTCCTTAAAATATGGTACATGCATAATCACTACTAATATTAATAAAATGACTCCCAACCAAAATATCTAATAAGTTTTTCTAGGAATTAACACTAATACCACCTAAACCCGATTACGGAAACACATTTCATGAGTTAAAGCCGACCCTCGAGCATCATCTTCACCATCACAGTCTTGTACTCATCACTAAAACTAAAGAACAGGTCCAGATCCTCGTTGTTCTTGCAGAGTAACTTCGAAATGGCCAATTTATTCTCAATTGTGAGGAAAGTCATTTGGTTCAAAACATCAAAGACGCCCTTCCGCTGTTCTCTTGCGTCCTGCTGAAAACCAACCCGCCGCGCCAATTCTCCTAGGTGGCCCTCAGTTTTAGCACAGAATGCCTCCATCAAGTCCAGGAACCGCTCCTCCAATGAATCTGTAGCCTTATGTTTCTTCGAATTCTTGCTCCTTGGCGCGGATCTTCCTTCAGCTTGGACACCAGAGTTCTCATCGGTCTCGAATCCTGCATTGCTGTGGGCGTACTTATTCCTTCATTACCTCGTTGCTCCCCAGCTGCCTCCTTCGCCGTACCTGGGCATTCTCTCCCGTTGACCTGTCCTTCCCGTAAATGCCAATCCAGTCTTTAAAGAATGGCCACGTCTTGTGCCTTAATGCTTTGGAGCTTAGATCGAACTGTAAAGTTAAATGAACCTTTAAGGAGGCAAATAGACAAAATAGATGGTATCACCAGCCCGGTATGAAAAGGACTTCCTTAATTAATGAACGGACCTTCACGTGCTCAGCCCATATGTCATCATTGTCCACCGTCACCGTGTGACTTGAATAATTCCAACCGAACCCTGAACGACTTTGCATGAGGCTTAGTGAGCCGTAGTGTTTTTTCCACACGTGCATTTTTTAGGTTATATGTAGGTCGGCTTTGATGTCAGTACCATGGAAATATTGAGCCATATGCTTCTCCAGCATGAACGCATACCCCGCCTTGAAGCCATTGTCCACTTTCTATCCCCGTTGGACAAGGTATTTCAACCCTTGCACGAGGATCCTTTTCTCCTCAACGGACCACGTACTTTGGCTAGGACGACCCAATGAAGATTTCGTGAAACTTCCCGATGATTCAATTCCTGCACTAGATTATCTAATATGGTGATATTGTCGATCCATTATAAGGGTTCCCATCAATTGATCAAACGTAAAAGCACTCTAATCATCAATTACCAAAAGGCGAAAACAGAGACAGTAAAGGCAAGATTTCGTACTTTTGTTCTCTAAGATTGGAACCAAACGTTATTCACATACATTATCAACGGAAACTCAATAATCGGATATTTATTAATACAACCAAAAATCTAACTTAAATTATTAATGTGACGAGGATCAGACTTCAAGACTGCCTTGAGTAAATATATATGTATATGTTTTACGTAATACAGGCTCGTAGAGTTGTATTTAGTGCACAGTGGGTTGAGTCATTTCAAACAATAAAGCATTTGTGAATAAGAAAAAAATTGGAAAATGGAACAAATATAAGTTTAATCTACTTCGAACGTTGTCTCTAGTTTGATCTAAGTTGCACCCCTTCACTCCTCGTACATGGCCGCGGCGAACGTGTCTCTCCAGTCTGTCCACTGTTGTGACGGTTGAACTTGGTCAACGTAATATTTGGGTTTGTATCTTCATTCGTATCGGAAGTTTCTGACTCCTCGACAAGGCACTTGATCGAATCTACAGCCATGTTAGTACGAATGAAATTATGAAGCAAACAACACGCCATAATCATTTTGTTCTGGGTTGCAATGTTGTAAAATGATGGTCTCCTTAGGACAGCCCATCTCTTCTTTAATATGTCGAAGGACCTCTCAATAGAATTGCGAACCTTTGAATGACGCAAGTTAAAGAGTTCTTTGTAATTCTGAGGACCCTCAGCACCACTACGCCACTTATTAAATGATACCTAACACCCCTATATGGTGCAAGAAATCCCAGACCATTCGTGTAACCACAGTCACACAAATAATATTGGCCTGAAATTATTTGAAATATCAGTTACGATACAAATTCATATGAGATTGTATGTCTTGAAGTATATTGATTACATTTATCGGGATTCGAAATATATAAGATGGTTAGAATTGTTTTATTTACCATGGGGTATTTTCAAACAACTTCACATACTGATTGTGTCCCGTATCACACGACTATTTGCGGTTGATCCTTCCCAACTGGTGAGTACGAATATGTTATTCATATTCTAGTCACAGACGCCTAGAACATTAACAGACACATCGCCTTTACGGTTTCGATACCGAGGTTTATGCCTAAATGGCACCTGAAATTGAACATATGTCCCATCCAATACACCTAGACAGACCTACGCATTTAGTCAGAAAAAAAAACAAAACAAGTGTTATGGATGGTTTATGTGTTTTCTGGATTGAAGGCTTGACTATTCTTTCTGTTATGGGTGGAAAGTACCTTAAACCATTTTCAGTTAACATCGGTGCAACTTTTATCGATCTCTTTGGGGGTAACGGCTAGTATCGGATGCAGCCTCAAAACCGCATCGAGTACAAGGCAAAAGTGCCTGCTAATAGACTTGCCCGGACCTCAAAAAGGCATGTTTCACAACACAATTTTTTTGATGGTGGGCTAGGATAGACAGAAATAAAGCGACTTGTTCACTAACTAGTATATCACGGGAGGGCGGGAGACCCCCGTCACTCTCTAATAGGTAACACAACCTACCGAACGCATTCCTATTCATTTGAAGTTGTTCGATACATGTCCTGTCACTTACGTCTACTAGTCTATGCAAGTGTGAAATCCGAAGTGGTAGCCTGTCAAGGAGTGGTTCGCGTACGTTGTCAAGGGATCTACGACGCTTACGGTGGGTTGTAACAAAAGTTTTTTTATAGAAATACACAAGGATCAAGAAAATCCTTAATATTTTTATGGTGCTTTCAATAATCAGGGCCACCTCGACCTCATCCTCAGTAAACTCCATGACTCGTGGGAATCCTCTTTTTTTTTCGTTGAAAGGAAGTTTTGAAAAAGAAGATAAAGTGGATATTAGATACTGTTCGCACACCCAAAATTACAAAAATAGTAAGCTAATTAACACTCATTCATCGTGAAATAATCTCAGCGCTAGAAAATTTGTGTAACGCATTCGTGGTTGGATAACCTATGTCCCAAACTAACATGCCAAACCCTTATGCCTTCACAAGAGCTACTTGTACGTACTTCATTGGAACAAAGAGATAATAAACAAAAATAATAAGTAGTAGTTCCGAATTAAGGGTAACTGTAATGTTACAAGTCCAATGAAGTCAACTTATGAATGAGGTAAAATAAGCATGATTCGAAACATTACAGATGATAGAGTGACACCTTAATCGCATTCCCCATACGTAATTCAAAATCACTGCAATAACAAATAAGATAACCATCCAGGCAGATTGTCCGGGTTGAACATACTTGTATGTACCTACTGACATTACTAGTTGACCTATTTCACAATCACGTTCTCCGAAACACAATTAAGCTTAAATTAGTTTGGGTACATTTCTCAATATATCACCCGTTTCACATAACCTAACATCGAAACAGAAAGCTAATCCCCACATTTCATGAACACAGAAGTAATCACCACATTTAACGAATCTCACTTATGACAATTTACAAAGTTTTTGCAAACATATTGTTATATCTGCATCCCATCCGGAATCCCTATAAACAAAATAATTCTATAGAACACACCTGGATGTACGGACAATTGACAAGCCAACAAACTGCAACCCCTTCAAATCCATCACGCCCCGATCCAAACGTAGCCAAACAACAAACACCGTGCACATAATTCATACACGATACAATTCATTTTGTTTAGAAACGAGGTCAACCATCGTACATCGATAGCAAGTGAGTAACCATCTAATATTAATATATGGCTTGTAAACTCAGTATAATATGGTTCTTTACATTCCATAACAAAACAAAAGAAAAATTGAAAAAAATTAATCCACAAACAGAGTGCAAACTTCTTCTCGCAATCTCAAAATCTTCTCCACGGGGTAATGACTTCTGGGCTTTCTATTGTTCGAAGTATCGAACTAGCCGATTTCTCCTCCGCGCCGTCTTCTACTCTCCGGTCGTGAATCTCTCCAAATCGTCACAGCGGCGCAACCTCTCTTGTTGGCAAACCAAAACACCGTTTCCTATCCTAGGGTTTCTCCGCGTTCAGGGCTTTTTATTGTGTTATAAGCGTGATTCATTAACCTACCAGGGGCAAAATGGCCAAACTACATCGCATTTTGGGGGTAAAGGTGTAATTTCCCATAACAGGCATAAATGGGATTATCCAATCCCAGGGGTCCACGCGGGATGGCTTAGTCTGACATCCAATGGATTGCGACTGGGCCAGGACTCATCTCCCGGACTCACTACTCTGTTTTCAAACGACTGACCGGGTGGGATATCCCACCCAGTCCTATCCAGTCAAGCTTTGCAAACGCACCCTAAAAGTATTGCATATTGTAATAAGATTATCAC
Organism: Phtheirospermum japonicum; assembly: GCA_014905375.1. Classification (NCBI taxonomy): domain Eukaryota; kingdom Viridiplantae; phylum Streptophyta; class Magnoliopsida; order Lamiales; family Orobanchaceae; genus Phtheirospermum; species Phtheirospermum japonicum. The sequence continues at coordinate 848,410 of BMAC01000106.1, read as the reverse complement.
ATCTACTAATTATACAAATATTATCGCAATTAATAATAAGATTACCACATTCAATATTAAATATAGGAAATGACTACGGTGCCTTCACGGTACCATGCCCCCCACCCACGTGCATTTACATCCGTTCATCTTTTAATATTTATAACTTTAAATTAATCTAATGGTTGAAAATAGGTGAGGAATGGTGCCTTCACGGCACCATATAACTTCCCTTAAATATAACATCCACTCATCTTTATGACTAGGCATCGAACTTGTATTCAATAATTACCAACTCAAAGTATTTTTTTTCCCCAATTGACTCATGTTTTTAATGGTTGTGAACTCAACTAAGTTATTTTTTATAACATAATAACCATTATATATTATTACAACCAACAACACTATCCGCATATAGGGAATCCAACACCAACTTTAAATCGAACCAAATCCAAGGTTTGAAAACCCCACAGTTGCAAAATCAGCAAGCCCAATTCACCTCTTCCTGGTCGTCGAGGTGGTCGTCTCCGAGCAATTACACCAATCGAACCACCAAGCATCGAATTTATTCGAATGCAAGAGTTTGGATATCTACATCCGCATCCACAACGTCTTAAGCGGATGTCACTCGAAGCTCCAGCCGCTTGATGGGATGGCGCTTGACGGGATGGCGCCGCCCTCTCCATCATCGGCAATCCACCAAAGCCACTCAAACTCACTCAATAGTTAATCCTTTGTTGCCTACGTGATCGAGGATCACAGATTGCAAGTTCCAGTTTAATAATCAACAGCCTGCTTACTGTATTATTAATCGATCAATCTACAATCAAAGCACTTTGAACTAAAGTTAAATTATATACTTATAGGAAAGCACTTATAACCAGCAACTCTGATAATCAAATTCGGTGATTGTGCAACTTCAATTTCGATCTGCATCAAATAACACTCAACAACCATTAACTTAATTAAATAAGGAAAGGGGTTAATCAAATAACATTCATTCTGCACATATACCTAATATATTAAAGCTATCACTTTATGTCTATCCTCAACACATATCAAGTCCCTGCCACTTCGTAAATTTCATTCTAGAGCCTCAAAGTAATAAGAAGCTTAATCACAGTAATTGATTAAGACAGGAGAATAGTCTATTAATTAAATAAAGACTAAACAGTACAATAGCGGATTTCGAATTTTAAATTTGGGTGTGCGAAAAGAAAGTTTAAACTCATAAAACCCGATGAAAAAAATGAAAATATACATTACATTCAAATAATTATAATTACAATTGAATCTAACAGACTTTTCATTTTTTTAAAGTGGTATGAAATCATCATCCGGAATTTATAGAAATGTGTCATTTTCAATCAAACTAATTCAACAATCATTAATAATTAATCACTCGTACTATTAGTTTCGCAACCTATTTTGGACATATAAGTCCCGAAAAAATCTTTAGCGATATGAAAAAATCAATATCAACTTGATAAGCAAATAAACAGTCAGATAAATTACATGATTTTCCGTCTCGACAGCAAACACAACAATCTAAATTTATTTATTTTTATTTTTTAAGTCCACAATCGAAAGGACATTACAAAAGAAAAGATTGAATCAAAAAATTTGACATACATATACCAAGAAAAATATATACCCAAATTTATTAACTAAATGTCCAAACTAAATTAGTTAGCAGATTAATTAACCCAGCAATTTAATCAAATAAGCAACACAATTCAAATATAACTATTAATTTAATTATTAATCGAAAACAAAGGAAAAAGAAGGGAAAAAAACTAAACCAAGGAGAAAAAAAAGCGGCCCACCCTATTTTGGAAATGAAAAATATTTGTTTGCTAATACTACTTGTACATCTCCCTCTTGCAAATGGACAGGAAAATTTTGTTATTTTTTTTCCATTTTTAAACTTATCAATGGCAGTTTACAAAGAGGTAGTCCCTTGTGTGACGGCCACACGAATCCTCTATCATGTGACGTAACCCAAACCCTACTCATAGCCGGATTCACTTCAGCAAATCGGATTTAAAAAAAAAAACAAAAAAACAAAAAAAAAATAAAAAAACTCAACCTCTCATTTCTCATTCTTCTTCGTTCAACACCGTTCCATCATGAATCCAACCCTAAACCAAAAAACCACCCAAAATTCTTGCATCTTTGTTGCGCCTCCGCCGTGAATCCAAACACCGCTCATCGTCGTTTAGCCTAGTTCACCCTGTTGTGCCATCTTTCGTTGGAGTAATCTTGATAAATTGATTTCTCTTTCTATTTATAATGTTTTTCTTTATTTTATTTTTTCAGATTTATGAATCGATGGGGTTTGATGTTTTAGGAGTTTTTTTTCCATGAATTCTCGAATTAATTGGGATGGAAATGGCGGAAGTGGAGCCAGAAATGGCTGAGATATTTAGGTGAAATTTCCAAAAAATAATAATAATAATAATAAATTTCTATTACCTCTTCTTTTCTTTTTTTTTTCTTTTTTTTTATGATGTTTGTGATGATATGTTGAGATGAAATTGAATGTAGGTATATATGAATGTATTTCATTTGAAATGTAGTTAGTTTTGAGGNTTTTTTTCTGGATGATGTTTGTGATAAGATGTTGAGATGGAATTGAACGCATGTATATATGAATATATTTCATCTGAGAGGGAGTCAGTTTTGAGGAGTTGATCAACGATGAATTCATCACCCAAAATCCAAACTGGTCTTATTATGCCCGCAACGTGTCCTGGACCAGATTATGAAGAAGGACGCGTCACGTAGAATATGTTTAGCATCATGTCCGTTGCCGTCGATATCTCGACCCTCGTGACATTTAGCTCGTTTTCACGGAATGTTCGTGTCACGTCAGCTAGGAGACCTTTTCTATTGGATGTACACAGCTCAAGCCTCACACCCTGTGATTGATTACACAACAACATTTTATTAATTTATTTTAAATATTAAATAATCGAGATACTAATTTAACACGTTGCAAAATATATTATGCGAGCGGCATTATTGTAATACGAAATGTGACGTGCAATTAACCTAAATGATTCTTATTCACATATATAGCGTAATGGAACAAGCACAACACCTGAGACGCCCTCCTTTCAATCGCAACACGTAAGCACAGAATCACTCGCTGCTTTTCACCTTCCGAACTTATCGGGGATCCATCCATGTGCTTAATAAAGAATTCCCGCACAAACATCAACATCAAATATTTAAGCAAAGATTCTCACTTCTAAACAATAAACGTCATCTAATCTTTACTATTTTACCCCTGATTCTGGTTAGGATAATATGTTCATTTAGTTTCACTCTTTAATTAAAAATAAGACAGCATGCACTGCACTAAGAAATATACAAAGGACGCTCTATCTGTTGACGTGTCAATGGTGGCATGAAAAACAACGTACTCCATATCGGTCAACGTGCACACCACGTCATACAAAAGATTCGTCCGATCCTTGCAATGAACGTTCACCACCGAATAGTCCCTCTTGAAATAATCCTGAACCGAAACAACAAGCAAATCAACATCACACGTCTCGACGATCGGGTCCTGCTCGTAATCCCGGTAGGCAAACATCATCTAGTGCAGCCGTCTCTCCGCGTGCATAACGACTAAAGAGACAGAGGTTTTAGCGCTTCGGGCATCGTTGTTGTCCCCCTTGAGCACGTTCCTCAACATCGCCTCGATCGCGTCTAATTTATGCGAGTCGTCGATCGAGGATCCTGATTCATTGTCCGGGAGGTAAATTCAAAGTGTAGCTCTAAGTTAAACTTAATCCGTCAAACATAAGAAACCAAATACACAGAAACCTATAACAAAACAAGAGAAATTACTAAAAAAAAGCAACAAAATACACAATAAAACGTCAAATGCATATCCCACTCTGCTATGAATCTCTCTCAAGCACTGGCGACTGATTAAAGCACAAGTTTTTAAGAAATATAAGCGTATTTCTACAATCAACTACAACAAGGTAATAGGAAATTAGCTCCTAATAACCAAAAAATGATCAATCCAAATACCATTATACTTAGAATTTGCTATACAATATGAATAAATATGAATCACTTTTTTCTTTAATAAAATATCACTAATTGTTCAATCAACAAAAACCTAAAACTAAGCAAACATAAACAATTGAAGACATAAATGCAGAATATCAACCTTATATGTTTCATTAATGTCCCATGAGGAAAGAAGAATGATGGATCGACATAAAACTTCAAGTTGTTGGGTGTCCATTCCTCTTGCTATCTCAGGTCTTTCTATTTAACGACCAACATTTTTCCTGTGGTGAACAGGATTATGATCGAGCGTTGCATGTAGATGCCGAGCATGTGAACTTGACCCGCGCCGAATGCCTGCCCACATAGCGTCTCAAGGGCCCTCCCCATGCCCAACTAAATTTCATTTACAGTGTGATTATGAACTCTACAAAGTTCAATTGATCCAGTAATTGTGCATAATAACTCAAAATCAATTAATGTTCAATTCCCGCATAAATCATTACATAACAATAAACCATCACTCCAATTCCCTTCACATATTTTTCCCCATTTAAATTAACTTTGTTATTTATCTAATTAACTACAATAATTAATTTAATCAACACCGGAATCATGTTTTTTTAAGTAGAAAAGTTGAAGATTATACAGATAGGTCATTATTAATTTGGAGTAAAACGGAGAAGATATATGATTTAAGGAATTAAATTACCGACCATGAAGCCGAAGGAGAATGTTCCAATGACCGAAACAGCGACCGAAATAGCGATCGAAAAAGCGGAGAGCTCAATATCTCCGAGGTGGCCGATGAACATGGTGGTGACGGAGTTTATTCCGTACTGACATAAAATCTGGAACGCAATGGGGCCGCCAATCCTCCAGAGCTTCGTTGTCTCTATGCAAAGAATTCACAACCATTCATTTAGGCCTCTCGCCAGCAAGTAGTCCCCGCCATCTCCGATCAGCTCGCCGGAGCCGTGGCGCCCGAGCAGAAATATGGCCGATTTCTTGAATCTCATAAAGGAGTTAGGACAATGGAGGCGTTGTGTCGCATTTGGAATTTGGGAGCTTTTCTGGTAGCAAGAATAAACTGGATTAAATTGTTGGGCGGCTTAGGGTTGGGACATGAAATTGGACTCCGTCACACGGTATAGGACCCGCGTGGCCATCACATTTCAGTCTTTGTCGTTTACAAAAAGGGATATAATTTTACTATTTAGTTATTTGGGTATTATATACATTGAATATTTTTCCATTTGGGTACAACTGCAGACTCTTCAACCCTTGATCATCTGCCACTGAAACAGTAGAATAAGAGTGCAAAAAATTAAGTCAAACTATCAAATTCACTAAAATTCTAAAAGATAGATGATCATGATGTCGTTGTGGAATGAGAAGATGAGAAGGTACCAATCAAGCGCACCAAAATCAACAAATCAAAATCAAACACCTTCCATGCCAAAATTCGTCCCTTACATCCATGATAATTCACTTCGAACTAGAATAAACTAAATGAAAATCCGCCTCCAAATCGTAACTAAGGTTGCCAAACATAGGCCTAAAACTAGATATCTAAGCCAGGAACTCGCCACCTTAATCTATCGTCGGCACCTGACCTTGGTCCAGTCCAATTCGTCGCTTTCTCATCTTGATGTTGTCTCCGTGGTGGTGGTGATGGTGTCCGTTGTGTCTGAGTATAGTAGAAAAAAAATTGAGAGTTCTTACAGAGATAAAATGGGAGAAATTTATGGGTACTTTGTACTTGTGATAAAAACAATGTGTAGTGGTGCGAAAAAGAAAAAAACAGAGTGGCCTGTTGAAATTAAAACTCATTATTTATTATTGATCATTTCCCCAAAAGCAATATATCAAGTGTTTTTTTCAAAAATTATAAATTGCAATATCACTTCTATATGCCCAAAATTTAGGTATTCTTTAGATTTTTTTATAAATGTAACATATATAAACTTGCAAGAGTAGCATATAAAATTAGAGCCTTAGTTAAATATCACCGAGTAGGTCTCTTATGAGATCAATCTTATATTGAGACCATGTTCAACCTGACTCACTCAACCAATTAACCCACCGCCTACCCATTTACTAATGAAAAATAGAAAAGGAACATGATGTCTCATGTTCTCTTCTCCTCTCTCTCTCTCCCCCCATTTCCCCCAAAACCTCCATCACTGCCACCACTCACCTATCATGGATAGGTAACCTCTACATCATCTGAATCATCTCACCATACTTGTCCCAACTCTGTCTTTTTCCCACCGCAACCTCCATCATTGCCCCCATCACCTATGATGGACATGCAATGTCTAAATCATCTCACCATACTTGTTCCAGTTCTATAGTCGAATTTATGATGCATGATCATGATTGACTGCAAATCGCCAGGCATTCCGTGATGCAAAAGTCTAAGTTCTTGTTTGTCTCCACCACCAAAATCTTGTAATCCTATTTCAATGTTGGTTGATTCAAAGATTGAAAACAAAAAATTGAAAGAAGAAGGAGGAGGAGGAGAAGAAGGAGGAGGAGGAGGAGGAGCAGAAGAAGCAGGAGAAGGAGCAGAAGGTGAAGGAGAAGAAGAAGAAGAAGAAGAAGAAGAAGAATCGAGTTCATTAATGTGACTTTTTATATTTGTAATATAATTATTTTATTTGGAAGTGATCACCTTGTGTTGGCGATAATTGTAATTTATTAGGACTAATATGTGTAAATATTATTCTTATTATTATTTTTTAATTCTTTTTGTTGCATCCAAGAGGATCAAGGTTTCTTTCACTTAAATGTTCTAAAGAAGAATACACTCTCTTGAAGTACATATGAAAAGGGAAATTGGAGTTTATATGCCTGCTCTATATAGTCTTGATTGTAAGATAGTCTGCCGCACTGAGTTTTTATTAGCCACCATTGTTAAACTCATTTCGTCGAGACCTACAATAGTAACAACTCAAATTTCCATTAAGATAATCCAATATTTTAGAACCAAACTATTCACGTGCAGAATTATATATTTTCGAGGGTATGTTTCATGTTATTTTAAAAGCTACACGCATACACGTATGCTTTTTATTATTTCCCTTGTTTTATCGATTTATTGGAAAATATATGATTTCTAATATTTATTGTTTTTTATATTAAAATGATAAGGTTTTGGGGGTACTTAGTGCGAAAGCATTGACAACCCCAAGTTAGGCGATGGAAGAAAGAAGACACGAAGTTGAAACAGGCTTAAAAATGTGAAAATACGAGGCTTAAAAGTAAAAGGAAACAAGACAATAATATGGTAGTTTCCACTCATAAGAAGATTTTGTAGTAGTTTTTGTATTGGGACATACCTTTCTCATACAAAGTCTAACTGAGACTATTCAAACGTCTACAAAAATCTAAGAGATAGTTCTACAACTCTTGTAAAGACACATAATCCCAATCTAATCGTTTTGAGGATGCAAAGTTAGTTGGACAACTGCTGACAGTGACAAATAAAAAATTTAGCTCTAAACTCCACTCATAAGAAGATTTTGTAGTAGTTTTTGTATTGGGACATACATTTCTCATACAAAGTCCAACTGAGACTATTCAAACGTCTACAAAAATCTAAGAGACATTTCTACAACTCTTGTAAAGACACATAAGCCCAATTTAATCGTTTTGAGGATGCAAAGTTAGTTGGACAATTGCTGACAGTGACAAATATGAAATTTAGCACTAAACTCCCTAGGAGGATTCCTATAAATAACCCCGACCCCTCATTCACACATTATAAGTCACATTGTTTAACAAAAATATCAATTAATATATTATACAAGTTGCCTTGAGGACGAGATATGGGAGAAAGAACTCAAGAGTGTGATTCTGAAGAGCTTAGGAAGGAGACGAAACCATTCATCCATCCACAAAAAAAGACGATGGAGGCCACAACGAATCCTTTGATACGCAGTGGTTTATCTTATGTTTTTGTACTTAGATCATGTGTTATTCGAATCGGCTCGGTATCTTCGATGTGATCCACAGGCGGGGGTTCATTGGTCCTTCCTTTTCCTGCTTTTGCTTTGAGAGTTCTGAGATGGTTGATCATATCCTCACGGAATGTCGGTTTACGCGTTAAATTTGGAGCTAGATTGAGGATGCTTTCGACATCCAGCTCCCCCTCTCAGGTGGTTTTGATCATTTTTGTATTTTTGCTATTGACTGTCGTTTTAGTGTGTAGGTACTCTTCCTTTGGAAAGCGGCTTTCATCTCGATGATCTGGACGATTTGGCACCTCGGGTGTAATTTCGTCCATAATGGAGTTCGTCCTTCCACCGCGGAGGCTCTTATTCTCATCCGCTCGCTAATTTTAGAGTCTTCCGCCCTTGATAATGGCACGATGGCAAACACCGTTTTGGACCTGATCTGTTTGCGCAAATTGGGTGTGTGTGGTAGGCCCGCGCCTCCGCCCACCCTTACCCCTGTGTCATGGTTTCCCCCCTCACCTGGCTGGATTAAGGTGAACACGGATGGTAGTGCTCTGGGCTGTCCTGGAGATTGCATCGCGGTGGGAATTTGTCGCACGTGCCTGGGCTTTGTAAAAGACGGTTTTTCAAGATCGCTTGACCAGGGTTACGCCTTTGAGGCTGAGTTGGAGGCCGCAATTATTGTGGTCGAGGAGGCTGATCAAAGAGGTTGGAGATGGATTCTGCTGGAATCCGATTCGACTTATGTGGTGGAGCTTTTTGTGAAGCGTAGCTTGGATGTCCCTTGGCGCTTCCTGGCTCGTTGGCATCGGATTCTATTTATCACTACCTCAATCAAGTTCATGGTTTTGCATGTTTATCGAGAAGGCAATCGTGCTGCTGATGCGCTCTCCAAGTCTGATTCTCCCCATTACGACTGGTTCACGTCACCCCCGGCGTTTCTCTTAGATCTGGTGAACGATGATATTTTGGGTAAAATGGTGTACTGTTCATCACGAACTTGACATCATCCCCTCGGATGGCAGTTTAATCTCGGTCCGGCAGAGGACCTTTGTATTGCTGCTTTTTAGATCATGACCTGCTTGCTGCAGCTTATTTTTACTTTTAGCCGACTTGTGGCTTTTAGCGTTCTTTATCGCTTTGTTTTGTTCCTTCTACTACTGGCGTGGGGAGGGTACACTTTCCTCTACGAGGGTTTCTCCCACAAGGGTGGGTTTACCTCAAGAAGTTTTAATGAGGCCTGAACAGATGCCTTTGGTCAAGCAACAGACGTCGTGATCTATGTTTGTATAAACGTTTTTCTACTTTTTAATAATAACCTCGCACTTTAATTAAAAAAAACATATTTAAATGTTTTATCTTCACCATGTTTTTCTTATCTTATTGATTCTGAGGCATGACGTAAACTAAAAAACAATCATTTATTTTATTTTAATTGATGCTTTATTATCTTTTTGGTCATCGATTATGTCTTATCGAATATCTTGATTTGAACACATGTTTTGGATAATCACGAATATTGATACATGTTTTTCAATATTGTCTTAAATTGGATTATCAATATTTTACATGAGTCAATGTATATACCAGATGGGAGTTGAATTTCATGTTTTGATTTTTTAGGGGAGCATTTAGTATATTTCAATCAACAATTCTACAACGTTGAAAAGAGAGAGGGAGTAGATGATATAAGCGATTACTTTATAAGATAATGAGATACAAATACTCAATTATTTTTGAAAAGAGAAGTTGTTAAAGCTAATGTCTTGGAATCTCATTTATCATCATTTTCCACATACATTTCCCTAGTTAATTTAGTTTACTTTTATTTATTCATTTTGAGTTTACTCAATTAATCATCAATCGTTCTTTATTATGACTGCCATTTCCTCTACATGGATATGTATGGCTTGTGCGTGTATCTGACACTTTCAACAATACAAAACTAATTTTATTGCATATTTCTTCATGGTTGGCCAAAAGAAGCCTGCTCTTAAAGTTTTTAATGACATTTCTAAGATATAAATGTGATAACCACAATTTCTTCATAGACTTCTTGCAAGAATACCAGCCCACTTATGTAGGATATACGGACCCGGATAGACACTTCCAGCGGTTTGAAAGTTTGTCGGTACTGCATGGTTATAATGACTCAGTGATAAACACGGTTCTTAAGTGCATATTGGAGCTTATTTCACTAAGTTTTGATTATTGATTATGAATAAGTAACGTGATTTGATTATATTTCATATATTTGGACATTGTTACGTGTTTTGCGCATCTTGTTTGTTAATTACTAAATGTTTAGCATGATTTAGATACCATGAGCTTAAAGAGAAATGAAGTATCGGTTTTAAAAGGTGTTTAGATCATGAATAAGGGGGATAAATCACTTTTAGGAGATTCAAAGTTAAGAATAATCGAATAAAGAGCAAACTGAGAAGATTTAGCAAAAGACTCGAGAAGTTTCACAACACATGGATACTAAAATGCTCATAAATTTTACATCACTTGGAGTTTAAAGATGTGTAATATAATGTTTAATAGATAATTGAACTCTCTTTACAATGCTTATTATGGTTTATCATTCGTAGTTATATCGAGACAGTTATGACTAAACCAATACAAGCTCCCAAGAGGACGCGAGAGGTCGTGACAAACAACTGATTTTTTAGCTTTACCGTCGTGACCCAATGTCACAACCACTCCTCAGCCAGCACCAGAGAGTAGTTTCTCAGTTCAAGTGTCGTGACCCAGCCTAGTGACCACTCCACAACCCGTGACGAGCCCGAAAACATTACAAAATGATGTTACTCCGACTTTAAGACTAAGATTTGACAAAGTACTATAAGAAGAGAGATGGAAAATGAGCCAAATACATCCATGAAGCCATAGAACATATATAGTAAGGATTAGAGTGAATTGTGAGAGATTGTAAGGAGTTTGGTGAGGAGCACGAAGAACAACAGATCATTTCTGGAATTCTTAGTTAATTATTCTCTTTTTCTTTTATTAATTTTCAATGATCATGAAGTGTTCGATGAAATGTCTGAATAAGGAGTTAGCTATGTTTCACTAATTTTCTAAGTGTTCCAGGGTTAGATAAAATGAATGTTTGATGTTTTATGAATTTCAATAAATCAAGTATGACCCTTCTATTATTTTTGTGTTTATAAAATTATAGCTTATATTGTAAATGGTTTATCATCATTTATGATTATTTGGTTATAATAAATCAAATCAAGAGATAAGATTTATTCTTTGGCTTCCAAATACAAAATACTAAAATCAACAAGACCAATAGGTTTGAGATCATATGTGAAGTTTCTAAGTCTTATAAACTTTTGGGTATCAAGCACAATTTCGAATAGAGATATTGTTTTATACTTGTAATCAAAGGTTTATTCATTTCTAGAGAAACATTAAACTATTTATGTTATTAACTTATAAAAGATTGAGTAAAAATAACACTTGATGAGTTGGAAAGACCATTAGTTTGAATCATTTATTGAATCAAAACCTTGGAATACCTCTTTCTCCAATTATTCATTCTTAGTATGATTTTTTTTATCTTGGCAATCTTATAAAGTAGTTTCATTTAGAATATTTTCATACTTTTTGAATGTTTAAATGAAAAACATCACCCGTACTTCGTCATATGAGATTAATTAAAATTAAGTTATAATAATTGTATTGCTTCTTAACTCAAAGTTTTCAGTCCTTATGGAATACGACCTTGCTCGCTAGTATCCTACACCTATATTGTACACTTACAATTAGATAGCAAAATTAAATAAGTGTATAAGTTTTTGGCACTGTTGTCGGGGACTAATTGATTAGAATTAAGGAAAATATGATAGATAAGTTAATTTTAATTTAGATATTACATTAATTATTCATTTTGAAGTTTGGTTTGAGCGAATTGCATGTAGTTTATGAGAATACATTCTAAAGGACCTCTTTTAGATAGCCTCGATCCAGAGATCGAAGTTACTTATCGTTGAAATAATTCAATGAGAGTTAGGGCAAAGATGGCTGAAGTACCCCCTGCCAATGTGAATGACCAAATAAATCAATTGCAGGTGTAACACCCGTGCATCAATTTCATATTTTCATATTTTTATTTATCATTGTGCATTAGAAATATGATCCTAGTCCCAAGCTCGTCGCCGTAAACGAATTTCTATTTTAGTTTAAGTAATCTAAGAATTCTATTTAAAACGAATTTATAGTTCGTATTCAAATAAAATTATATTAAAACTTTTTTAGAAATAATTATAATTATTTAGTATTTATTTATTTATTTACTTAAATTATAATTCTCGACTTTTAAGAAACTATTATAATTATTAAAATTTATTCATTAATGTCAAATTACTATTGGGTCGACTATGAAATCATTCGATTATGCTTTTGGGTCGACTTTTAATTTTTTTTCGGTTTTGGACTTCAAGCAAACCCATTAACTTGGCCCAAGCCCACCAAAAATCTAACCCTAACCTTTGAAATAATATTTTATTTTATTTATTTATTATTACTATTCATTTATTTATTTTGTCATTTGGTGTAAAGGATGGAAACCTTTATCCCAACCTTCACATTTTCAAAACATTCTGCAGCCACACATTACACACTTCCTTCACAAACAACTCAATCTCCACATTTACAAATTCCATCACCATCCTTCAAACGACCGCAAGGTAAGAAAATCACTTCTAGTTTTCTCACTTTCTTTCACGGAACAGATTTCAAATCACACAAATAGGCACTCTTCCAGCACATACTGCTTATAGCCGTACGGCCCTACAACGTCGGCGAGTCAGGCCAAAGGCCGACGCCTTTCTCAAACCCAAAGCCCGACTCAGCCGCTACAGTCGCCGGAAAACCGTACGAGAACCAACCCGCTTGAACAACCACCGGTAGCCGCCACTTTCCAGTCCTCCTTTGTCGAAACCATTCCCGTCGCAGCCGAGTCCCCAATCCACCGTTGCCAGCCTGTCCGAACAGCCACAGGCCACCAACCTTTTTCCGGCCAAACTTCCACCACAGCCACCCTGTCGGAAACCCCAACACCCATCGTCCAAACCATCACCACCACAATCGCCGGTTTTATCCCTACACCATCGGGGATTCACCACCGCCGTCTGAAAAGCCATAACAACAACCACCAACTCACGGAGCAACCGCCGTGCTGGAACCGACGGGGAGGAGTGCTGCGCGAGAAAAAAAAAGACGCAGCCGGGCTGTCTCGCAGGTGTCCCACTACCGCCGTTGCTCTTGTCGTTCACCGAGCCATCGCCTTTTTGGAGCCGAGGGGGGGGGGGGGGGGCACGCTGATTCGCCGATTTTCAATTTTTCGGAAAGAAGAAAAGAGAGCGGAAGGAGAGGTTGAAGGGATTAGGGCTGAAATCCCATTTTAATACTCCAACCTTTTTCCAAAATTCCAATTGACCCCCATGACTTTTACCCTTGTTTCAATTTAGCCCCCAGAGGTTTTAACAAGGTTCAATTGACCCCCCAGCTTCCTAACCCTTTTCAATTGAAACCCTAACTTACCAACAAACCCAATTCAACCCTCCAACTTTTCGAAAACTTCGATCCAACCAAATAAAACTTATTAAATTTCAATTGAGATCATTATTATTTATTTTAATATTATATTTTGTATTTTAATAAATAAATAAATATATTATATATTAATATTTTAAAAATTATTTAATTATATATATACTAATTAAGTATATTTTTCAAATGATTAGGTGACGAGGAAATCGGGACATAGGAATCAACCACGTGCATTCAATCGATTTATTTCACGACTTTATTTCGAGGTAGGGACCACCGACTTGTCTTATGTTAAATTCTATGTGCTCAAATCTATGTGCAATGTGTATCATGAAATTCTATGTTTATAAAATAATATAGCCGTGGACCGCAAAAGTTGTCCGTGACCGGGGAAAAGGGTCATTGGGTTTATCCCAGCGTGCTATATCCAATGATTAAAACCAGGGGCCTTAAGTGCCTATGACCGGGGAAAAGGGTCATCGGGGAAGCCTATGACCGGGGAAAAGGGTTATAGGGGAAACCCGCCGCGTTTTAGCTGCAGTCAACTGTCTTCCAAAGTAAAATTACGAATTCTATGGTTAATTGTGCTATTTCTGAGTTTGTATAATTTTGCATGAGGTATGTCGGTGTAACTATTGAGTACGTTGAACTCATCCCAAATCAACGATGTTTTTCTTTCAGGTACAAACGAGAATATCGAGTGAATGGGAAACGAGGAAGGAATAGGGATACTCGTTATCCGTTTTGTTTTTGTATGTTCTTGAAAGAATGTGGAACTAGAGTACTTTAGCTATCGTTTTCCACTGATAGCAATTTGTTTTTATTGTTTTAAATATTCCGCTGCGTAAACTTGATCATTTTGAAATTATGAATTTTTATAATGTTATTGTTATGAAACTCGACATTTATTTGTGACGCCAAGATTCCTTAAATTATTTAAAATGTAAACCTAAATCGGGGCGTTACAAAAGGTGGTATCAGAGCCGAAGTTTTGTTTGGTTCTGTAGACTCGACCTGTTTTTGAAGAAAAAAAAAATTATAAAATAAAGAATTTAATTACTTAATGGTTTCCATTCCTCCTCGTTGAACATTCGCCGATATTCTCAAGGTACAAAATTCATTTTTTTTAAAAAAAAATTTATAAAATAAAGAATTTAATTACTTAATGGTTTCCATTCCTCCTCGTTGAACATTCGCCGATATTCTCAAGGTACAAAATTCATTACAAGTATTCAATTACTCATTTACTTCCATGTTATTTCATGATTGCATTCTATTGGGTGTATTGGTTGATTTTGGGTATGATTGCTTTGTTTTGGGAATGGTTGATGATACTTTTGATGTGATTGTGTTGTGTTGGGAATGGTTGTTGATGTTATGGGTATGATTGCTCTCCAAGGAATGGAGACTTTCATTAGTTGCGACATTTAGAGGTAGATACGGTGGGGTCATTTTGTTGATCAAACATCGCTTGTGGCGCTTAGACGAGGGAGAAACACCCAAGAAAAATCGTGAAGAGGTYTCCAAAGGGAAGAAGAAGGGGGAATATGTGGTGGCGTGTCAATAATGTTACGACGTATATTAAGAGTTATACCTCGTAAATTAATYAAGTAAATATTTTGATGACATTAGGATATGGCGTCAAATCGAGGAAGAAGAATCGGGAAYARGGCTAATGAAGAAAGTCCGAMCCAGTTTAACCAAAYGACYGTTGAGGCCATGGACACGATCTTCACCAACTTTTTCCAGCGTCTCCAAGATAAYGGTTTGGGGAATGGAGGCAWCAACTCMARGGCAGTGGAACAATTYCGCCTCTATCKACCGCCCACCTTCAATGGGAGAGATGGACCTGATGCAGTGGAAGAGTGGTTCCGAGCACTCGAAAGAATCTTTCGGATGATAGCTTGTGACGACAGGCAGAAGGTCACGTGCGCTACTTTCCAGTTAACCGAGGATGCTGATCACTGGTGGGAAGGCTATTGGAGGAACTGTTCAGAGGCAGAACGAGATGCTTTCACATGGAACGAGTTCAAGACGGTGGTCATGGATAAGTTTTTCCCACGTTCCTATCGCGACCAAAAGGAGACCGAGTTCCTGAATCTCAAACAAGGGAGTTTGACGGTCACTGAGTACGAGAGGAGGTTTAACCAGTTGAGCCGTTTCGCTACGCACCTGGTGGACACCGATTTGAAGAAATCATTGAGGTTCAAGAGAGGCTTGAGGTCCCAACTAGCCGGTATCTTATCAGCACAAGGCGACCTTCCATACGCAGAAATGGTCAAAAGAGCTCAGGACGTAGAGGCAAGTCTTGGAGTGGATGAAGCGAAGTCTAAACCCACAATGTTGGTGGAAAAGAGGAAGTGGGCAGGAGGAAGTTCCAACCAAAGCAAACAACAGAAAACTGGTGGCGGGAACAGGCAGCAGGGAATGGACAACAAACCCACGTGCCGAAGTTGCGGCAAGAGGCATTTTGGAGAATGCCTTCTGAGGCAAGGAAAGTGTTACCGCTGTCATCAGAGTGGACATACAGCACCCTTCTGCACCGTGTTCGGTCAACGACAACAAGGCGGTGGAGTGCCAAGGCTTGGACCGGCTACTGGAGGAAATGCCCGAATATATGCCATGGCACGCAATGAGGCTGAAGAGAATCCTGGAGTTATAACAGGTATGTTAACCATCTCAGGAATTCCTGCTTTTGTGCTTTTTGATACGGGTGCTTCGCATTCTTTTGTGTCGAAGAAATTTCATAATTTAACTGAAGTTAAGAGCACTAGAGTAGAGGCACCCTTAGAAGTTGGTTTACCATCCGGGAATGTGTTGGTCACGAACTTGATGGATAAGGAAGTGAAGGTTGATGTAGGAGGAAAGAATCTCGAGGCTGACTTGTATGTGATCGAAATGAGAGATTTTGACTTGATATTAGGAATGGACTGGCTCACGAAGTATCAGGCAAAGATACAATGTCAAGAAAGAGAAATAACTTTCAAACTCACAGAAGGTGAAGAGATCAAGTTCTATGGAGACAAAACCAAGATGGTGCCACAAGTAATAACAGCAATGAAGGCCATGAAGCTGTTGAAGAAAGAGAGATGTCAAGGTTTTCTGGTAAATTTGGTTAGCAATCCAGCGGTAGAGGTGACGCCGCTCGAAGTGCCCATTGTTCGAGATTTTCAGGACGTCTTTCCAGAAGAGTTACCAGGATTACCGCCCAGTCGTCAAGTCGAGTTCACAATTGATTTGACACCAGGGGCAGCACCAATCTCAAAGGCACCATACAGGATGGCACCGAAGGAACTACAAGAACTAAAGGCACAAATCCAAGAGTTGTTGGATTTAGGTTTTGTCCGACCGAGCGTGTCACCGTGGGGAGCACCAGTCCTCTTTGTTAAGAAGAAAGATAGATCAATGAGGATGTGTATCGATTATAGAGAACTTAATCGACTCACCATAAAGAACAAGTACCCGTTACCTCGAATCGAAGACTTATTCGATCAATTGAAAGGAGCAAGCGTTTTCTCCAAGATCGGCTTAAGGTCGGGGTATCATCARTTGAAGATCAAAGAGAGTGACATTCCGAAGACTGCTTTCAGAACGAGATATGGACACTACGAGTTCGTGGTGATGCCTTTTGGGCTAAGCAATGCTCCAGCAGTGTTCATGGATTTGATGAATAGGGTTTTCCACCCCTACTTGGATAAGTTCGTCATAGTTTTCATCGACGATATCTTGATTTATTCGAAGAATCGAGAAGAGCATGAAGAACACTTACGAATAGTGTTGGGAACACTTCGYGAGGAGAAGTTGTATGCGAAGTTTAGTAAGTGTGAKTTTTGGATGGACCGAGTAGTGTTCCTTGGTCATATCGTCACTGCTCAAGGGATAGAAGTGGATCCATCTAAGGTTGAAGCTATTAATAGATGGGCCACCCCCACGAATGCGAGCGAAGTTCGCAGTTCTCTGGGTCTAGCAGGCTACTATCGAAGATTTATCGAAGGATTTTCTAAGATAGCTGTGCCGATGACTCGACTTACGAGAAAAGGGGAGAAGTTCGTTTGGAGCTTGAAGTGCGAGGAGAGTTTTCAAGAACTGAAGAAAAAGCTCACTACCGCACCCGTCTTGACAATTCCCGACCCAACGAAGGACTTCGTTATTTACAGCGATGCGTCAAAACAAGGTTTAGGTTGTGTCTTGATGCAACATGGGAAAGTAGTGGCTTATGCGTCACGACAACTCAAAACCCATGAGACGAACAATCCCACGCATGATTTAGAACTTGCAGCTGTAGTTCATGCTTTGAAGATTTGGAGACATTACTTGTATGGAGGCAAGTGTGAGATCTTTACCGACCATAAGAGCTTGAAGTATTTGTTCACTCAGAAGGAGCTGAATATGCGTCAAAGAAGATGGTTGGAATTGGTTAAGGACTATGACTGCACCATTAACTACCATCCAGGGAAGGCGAAYGTGGTAGCYRAYGYGTTGAGTCGTAAAGGAGGACTGATGAGTTTACCTTCTGAACAAGATAAGTTGGTTGAGGAGTTCGCCAAGATGAAGATCGAAATGGTGATACCTCCAAAGAATACAAAGGCGATCTTATCATCCTTAGTGGTGCAACCAACGTTGAGAGAAAGGATCAAAGAAATTCAAACCCAGGATGGTTTCATAAACAAAATGAAGGAGAAAGTGCGAAAAGGGACCATCAAAAGTTTTGTTTTAGCAGACGATGGAGTTTTGTTTTACGAAAGAAGGATTTGTGTTCCAAGGGACGAGGGTCTAAGGAAAGAAATTTTGGAAGAAGCCCATTGTACTCCTTACACTGCACATCCTGGTGGTACTAAGATGTATAAGGATTTAAAGACAGTGTTTTGGTGGAGGAGCATGAAGAGAGACATTGCCACTTTTGTGGGAAAGTGTCTAGTTTGTCAGCAAGTTAAGGCCGAACATCAACGACCGTCGGGTTTGCTAAGACCACTAGAGATTCCAGAATGGAAGTGGGAGCATATCTCGATGGATTTTGTAGTAGGTTTACCGCCATCGACGAGAGGTAACAATGCGGTGTGGGTGATAGTAGATCGTTTAACCAAGTCGGCCCACTTTTTACCGGTCAAGATGACATTCAACATGGAACAATATGCTCAAATCTATATTCAGGAAATCGTTAAGTTGCACGGAGTACCGGTCTCGATTGTGTCAGATAGAGATACGAGGTTCACTTCGAACTTTTGGAAGAGTTTGCAAAATGCTTTGGGCACTAAACTGAAGTTCAGCACAGCTTATCACCCACAAACAGACGGTCAAACTGAAAGGACTAACCAAATCATGGAAGATATGTTGAGGACCTGCATACTCGACTTGGGAAGTCAGTGGGAAGCTTTACTACCGTTGGTGGAATTCGCTTACAATAACAGTTATCAATATACTATTGGTATGGCTCCCTACGAGGCTCTGTACGGGAGAAAGTGTAGATCTCCTCTTTATTGGGACGAAGTAGGTGAGAGAAAGATTTTGGGCCCTGAACTGATACAAGAAACGGTTAAACACATTGCCACGATCCGAGATCGAATTAAAATTGCGCAGGATCGACAGAAGTCTTATGCGGACCGTCGAAGAAAGGATCTACATTTTGAAGTGGGCGATAAAGTGTTTCTGAAGGTAGCACCAATACGAGGTGTAGTGAGATTTGGTCAGAAAGGGAAGTTGAAACCAAGATTCATAGGCCCGTTTGAAATTCTCAAGAGAATCGGAGAATTGGCCTACGAGCTTGCGCTACCACCAAGTTTATCGAGCATTCATAACGTCTTCCATGTATCGATGTTAAGAAAGTATGTCTACGATCCGCACCACATTGTGAGCTACGAAGAGTTGGAGGTTAACAAGGATTTAACTTATGAAGAAGCTCCAGAAGCGATTTTAGATCGCAAKATACATCGATTGAGGAACAAGGAAATAGCTTTAATCAAGGTGCAATGGAGGCGTCATGGGATGAATGAGSCCACTTGGGAACAAGAGGAGGAGTTCAAGTCGAAGTACCCAAATTTCGGCATTTCGGGTAAGTGCAGAATTTTGAGGACAAAATTTTTCTAAGGAGGGTAGGTTGTAACACCCGTGCATCAATTTCATATTTTCATATTTTTATTTATCATTGTGCATTAGAAATATGATCCTAGTCCCAAGCTCGTCGCCATAAACGAATTTCTATTTTAGTTTTAAATAATCTAAGAATTCTATTTAAAACGAATTTATAGTTCGTATTCAAATAAAATTATATTAAAATTTTTTAGAAATAATTATAATTATTTAGTATTTATTTATTTATTTACTTAAATTATAATTCTCGACTTTTAAGAAATTATTATAATTGTTTAGTGTTTTAGTTATTCAATTAATTATTTAAATTACTATCGAGTCGTCTACGGAATTATTCGATTATGCTTTTGGGTCGACTTTTAATTTTTTTCGGTTTTGGACTTCAAGCAAACCCATTAACTTGGCCCAAGCCCACCAAAAATCTAACCCTAACCTTTCCAAATTGTTTTGATCTTGGTTTAAAAAGGAAACACAACCTTATCCCCACATTTCATGTTTCTACAGCCACAAACAACTCATTTTTCCACATTCCCAACTGTAAGCTCCACCCTACACGGCCACAAGCAAGCAGGTAAAAGGATTTTAAATTTCTTTCATTTCTATTCTACATTTTTTTTTCCAAATCAAAACCAGAATCATCATCTCTACCACAAACCACCACCAAGGCCCGAAAACCACCATCCACAGTCCCGTAGGAAACCAAAGTCAGCCCGAACCTTTGTCCCTGTACACTCACAGTTGCAGCCACCATACAGAACCAAACCACAACCACCACATCACAAAACCATCAACTCCAGTCCGACCCAAAACCCACGGCAGCAGACCAGATTTCCGACCCCAAAACCCACAGCGACGGCCCGACTCAAACCGCCGAACCAGCCCCACGCCCCATCGCCGCCTCACCATCGCCACCCAAAAATCGCCGGAAAACCCCCAGCACCACCCGAACAACAGCTACCACCCAAACCAACGGCCGCCAACTCCCAGTCGCCAGCCTGACCGAACAGCCACAGGCTACCCAAACCCCAGCGCCTTCCTCCGACAAACCCCAGAACCACCGCCCTTCTTCGCCACTACCCAGCCATGGCCCGACCACGAGAACCACCCAACACCACCGTCCTACCCAAATTCGCCCTYAAGCYGACTCGCCATCRCCGGTTTTGCCGAGAACCACCATGGATGGTTGCTGTCGAGGGAAGAAGGTCCACCGCCGCCTCGCCGTCCTAYCCGTGTTGCGCCGTTTTYYGCGAGAAGGAGACGGYCGATTGTGCCATGGAGAGGAGGCTGCCGTGTTGCAGGAGCASGCCGATTTCTGAAATTTGGAGAAGAAAATCGCCACCAATCCGCCGGAGCTCCGCCCAATTGCYGTCGCCGRTTGCCGTCCGCCGACCTTCGCCAATTACTAGTCGCCGTTGCTGCGCCAATTTCTGGACGKGGAGAAGAAAGGAGAGAAAGGGAAAAGKCAGACGGGCGRATTTTAGGATTAGGGCTGGCTCCCCTTTTAATCCAGCCCATTACCCAGAAATTACAAATTGACCCCCCCAACTTTAGCCATCTTTCCGATTGAACCCCCAAATTATCAATAGCCTTCGAATTCAGCCCTCCGATCTATTAAAAACCCCAATTGAACCCCCAATTGATCCAAAATCTCAATTTAGTCTATTATTATTATCTTAATATTATATTATGTATTTTAAATAAATAAATAAATAAATAAATATATTATATATTAATATTTTAAAAATTATTTAATTATATATATACTAATTAAGTATATTTTTAAAATGATTAGGTGACGATGAACTCGGGACATAGGATTCAACCACATGCATTCAATCGACTTATTTCACGACTTTATTTCGAGGTAGGGACCACCGACTTGTCTTATGTTAAATTCTATGTGCTCAAATCTATGTGCAATGTTTATCATGAAATTCTATGTTTATAAATTAATATAGCCGTGGACCGCAAAAGTTGTCCGTGACCGRGGAAAAKGGTCATTGGGTTTATCCCAGYGTGCTATATCYAATGATTAAAACCAGGGGCCTTAAGTGCCTATGACCGGGGAAAAGGGTCATCGGGAAGCCTATGACCGGGAAAAGGGTTATAGGGGAAACCYGCYGCGTTTTAGCTGCAGTCAACTGTCTTCCAAAGTAAAATTATGAATTCTATGGTTAATTGTGCTATTTCTGAGTTTGTATAATTTTGCATGAGGTATGTCGGTGTAACTATTGAGTACGTTGAACTCATCCCAAATCAACGATGTTTTTCTTTCAGGTACAAACGAGAATATCGAATGAAAGGGAAACGAGGAGGGGAAWGAAAACTGTTKATGTTRGATTTTATGTTTTAATCTTGTTTTACGTTTTATCCACTGTTGGAAACTTGGTTGTTTACATTATGATTATTCCCKCTGCGTATTTCTTGAACGTTTTGAAAAATGYGAATCTTTTATCGTGAAAATTAGACATTTATTTGTGACGTCAAGATTCCTTCAATTATTATTTAAAATGTAAATCTATTTGCAATTATCGAAATCGGGGCGTTACAGCAGGCGCAACTCCAAGCGTTGCAAACGTAATTCCATCAACATGAACCACCACCTACATAAAATGAACCATCGATCTGAGCCATGTTCCAATATGATAGGAATCGAGATTACGAAGGAGCTAACGGTCCAATAATTAACGCTAACAATTTCAAGTTGAAGATGGGGTTGATTGCAATGGTTCAACAAAACCAATTCAGTGGAGGTGCTAACAATGAACCAATTGCACACTTATCAGATTTCCTTGAGATATGCAGAATGGTCAAGATGAATGGTGTGCCGAATGATGTATTAAAAACTTTCCTTTTCATATTTTCTTTGAGGGTTAAGGCCAGGTTTTGTTACAACACATTGGGTTTTAGCACTATCGACTCATGGACAAAATGTATCAAAAGTTCCTTTTAAAATTATTCTCTCAAACCAAGACTTTAAATTTAAAGAGCGAGATTACTCAATTTTATCAACTAGATGGAGAGAAATTGCAAGAGGCTCGGGAGAGGTTTAGAGAGTTGTGGAGAAAGTTTCCTCAACACGGTTTTCTCAATGATCATAATGTGTGTTAATTATATAAGATCATGGTGGATACCTCATTGGGAGGCACGTTATTGGCATGAGAAACCGTCGATGCGATAAACATTTTGGAAGAGATGGCGGTAAATAATTATCAACGGTTTATGGAGCATTTGATTTTCAATAAAGTGGCTACGGTGAATGAGAGTGAGGCAATGACCACTTTGAAAAAACAAATAGAGGCCATAAATAATAAGTTTGAGATGTTGTTATCACGAATCCCAAAATTTTCGGTGAGCCAATCAGGTGGAGTTCCCATGCATGAGTCAGTTGAAGATGAAAATTATGTGAATCAACAAGGTTCGTATAATTATCAAAGTAATTATGAAGAGAGGAAGATAAGCCTAGAGGATATGATTAATTCTTTTATGGGATAGATAAAAGAATAATTAGATAATCACGAGGCTCGAATGGAAATAAGACAAGTCTAGTGCAATTTAATGCGTCGATGGGAATGCATTTGAAGGCTCTAGAATGCAAATTTCTAATTTGGCTATCATCATTGAAAACCAACATCAAAGGGGTTGATTTATAAAAACTAAAGAGGTGAACCCAAAAGAGCAATTCAATGTCATTCATCTTAGGAGTGGTAAAAAGTACAAGAATCTAATGAAGTTGAGTGATGAGCCCGGAAGAGTTACGAAAGAGGCAGAAAAAGTGATCGAGGGGAAAGTTAACGAGACAGAGACATAAGTATAGAAATAAAAAGGGGCTGAGAAGCAAAAAAACAACTCCTACTTCTCGTTCTTCTTCTAATCCTTTAACTTTTCTATAGTGATTACAAAAGAAAAAATTGGATGATTAATTTGTAAAATTTCTTGGTATTTTTAGAAAGATCATATCAATATTCCTTTTTTTTTATGCTTTAAAACAAATTTCCAACTACACGATGTTCTTGAAGGAAGTGATCTCAAAGAAGTGAAAGTTAGAGGAGTATGAGGTGAATCTCACCAAAGAATGCAGGGCGGTGGGCCAAAGGAAGTTGCCATTGAAGTGCAAGGATCCAGGTAATTTCACTATCCTTTGCAACCTCATTAGCATCTTATATAAAAAGGCACTGTTTGATTGGGAGCTAGCATTAACTTAATGCCAATATCAATAGTGAGGTAGTTAAAGATCAGGACTATCAAGCCAACTATAATTGTGCTTCAAATGGCTTATAGGTCTATGACCTATCTGATGGGGATTGTAGAAGATGTGCTTGTTAAAGTAAATAATTTTATCATTCTTGTTGATTTTGTGGTCTTAGATATGCAGAAGGATAAAAACGTCCCATTGATTCTTGGATGCCCATTTTTGGATTCAAGTGGAGCGTTGTTTGATGTGAGGAAGGGAGAACTCACATTGAGGATGAATGATGAGAGCACCGCATTTTCTATTTATAGAAAGTCATGATTCGAAAGTGAAGAGGTCGAGGAGTGTAAAATAGTACAATATTTAGATAAATATTTTTATAATAAACCCCCTCCTTCCTTCAAAATATCATTTTATACCATTTCTTTCTTCTTATGATGATTTTGAGATTTCTTAAGATACTTTGTTTTGAGAATAAAGTGATATAGGTTTGAGCTTGGGAATTTAGAGCTGAATGACCAAGGTGATAAGGTGATTGGAGGCATATCTTGGCACCCAAAACATCATCCACCTTTTAATTATGATGTTTTTGTACATATTCTAACTCTAGTTCTCAAATTACTATGCATTTCCTTGCTTGCATAAAATTTTGTTTAAGTTTGGTGGGGGTGATGTTAGTGGAGTTAAAAACGTGCCCTATATTGCATTCATATAATTGCATGTTAGAATTTTTATTGCTTTAGTACATTTACGATTTTGATTTCTAATTTTTAGGTTTTTAGAAGAGTCGGGTAAAGTCCACTAGGATGAATAATCGAAATCATTGGTTCAGTCGAGGATTTATTATGGTACTTGAATTGAGAAATCAAGACCTAGTATCCAATAGAGGATTGATAACAAAATCTTTGAACTTGTAGAACCTTTATGGATTTATGTGTGTTTTATTTATTTGACATAACCAGTGAGTTCATAGGCATATATTTAATTATTTTTATATCTTGAGAGTATCTTCTTTAATATACAAATACGCTAGAAATTGCCTTAGTCTTGGTTGAGGACTTAGTGCATGTGATTGTGGAAATGATCTTAGGTGATTTTTGACACCCTTTTAGCTTTATATTTCCACTACAAATAAATCTTACCTAGTCAGCCTATTTGAGCCTTTTATTCTATTCTTTGTTCTACACATTATTATGATTTACCTTGATTTTATTTTACACTCTCAAGAAGTTTGAGATGAGTCCGTATATATTTATGAGAGTAGATACTTATGTTAGATGAATAAAGTTGAGATGGTGCAGTGAAATATTTTTATGTTATTTCAATGTGAATAAATCAGGCATCGAAGTTACTAAAATAGATAATATATAAAGAAAAATAGGGAACTTTGACGATAGAGTTGGAAATGTTGAGCCTATATTATAAAGGCTTTGTTTTACATATTGGGTTTTTAGGTTAAGATAAAGTGTTTGATGTAATATAAAGCTTCAACATTATAATGTTTAGGAATAAATTTGTTATTCTTGTGTGTTTGTTCATATTTAGTCACTTTTATCCAAATATTTCATACCTAACCAGATAGCCTACATTACAACCTTTAGAAATAGTGTGGTAAGCGTATTCTTGTGATGAGTGAAAATGCATATATTATGAGGTCATGAACAACTTTATATATAAACTTGGTAAAAATCGATCAGAGTTTGGAAGATTCATGACCTTTGATGCTAGGATACTTTATATTTGTTGGGAGTATCATGATTTTCTTGCAAATTGTATCTCTGACATCTAATTTCCTTAGATGGGTCTTGGATTATGGGTATTGGTCGAGTCTACCAATATTTAAGTTTGGGAGAGTTGATAAACACGGTTTTTACATGCATATTAGAGCTTATTTCAATAAGTTTTGATTATTCATTGTGCATAAACAACATGATTTTATTGTATTTCATATATTTTGGCGTTGTTCCATGTTTTGATCATTTTAATATTTAGGATGGTTGGGATGTCATGATCTTGAATATAAGTGAAGTCTTAGTTTTAAAAGGTTTTTATCCCATAAATAGGGGGATTAATCACTTTTAGGAGATCCGCAAGTCAAGAATAAGCGAATGAAGAGAAAATAGATAAGATTTAGCAAAAGATTCGAGAAGTTTTGCAACACATGGATACCAAATGGCTCATAAATATGGAATCAATTGGAGTTTAAATATTTTTAATATATGGTTAGAAACAAAATTGATTTAGATTTACAATGCTTTTTATGGTTTGTCATTCGAAGTTATATCAAGAGAGTTATGATAAAAATCGTATGAGTTGCCAGGGGCAGCGAGAGGTCGAGAAAAACACATGATTTCTAGATTTGTCATCCCGGCCCAATATCACGACCACTCCTCAACCCGCTCTGGAAAGCAGTTTCTTCAGTTCAATTGTCACAACCCAGCATAGAAACCGCTTCCCAGCGCGTGTTGAGTCCAGAAATGTTACAAAATGGTATTACTCCGACTCTAAGGCCAAGACTTTGTTCGTCTGAATAGGTATTATTCAGTAAACTAATTAGATGTTCTTTAAGAAATTGAATAAGTATTCTTCTGGGAACTGATTTCTAAAATGAATATGGAAAACAACAAACAGTTACAAGAACAAGAAATTCGAGGGCTTTGAAAGACACAGGTGGCGATTGGATATCCTTTTATTTCCATTCGTTTTGTAATAGTGAAAATGGAATTATAGGGTGATGAAATTTTTTTGATGAGATAGAGATTGAATATAATTTGTGTGATGTTGGTAAAAAAAGTTCAAATGGGCGTACAAAAGTTTTTGTGTGGTGGAAAATTAATGGTAGCGGAGAGATGAGAGAGAGGGAGTGGGCCCACAAATATTTTTGTGTAGTGGGAAATTAATGGTAGAGAAGAGAGAAAATAAATGAGAGAGAAATGAGGGAAATTATTTTGAGGAAGAAATTCGAGTTTTATTTTTTGTGAGAGAAAAAAATATGGTTGATAACCAATTACTTTTTTGGTGTCTTTGTTTTCCTCTAGGGAGCGGACTTTTTTTTCGCTGATAACCAATCGCCACCACAGTTTTCTAAAATGAATCTGCAAAGAATAGCAAATAGTTATAAGAACAAGAAACCCGAGTCCTGTGAAAGACATAGTTCTCTTAAAAATATTTGCCCCGCAGGGACATTTGTTTCCTAAGATACAACGGTGATAACCAGATTCGATTCCTAATAACTTAAAATAAAGCTCAAAAATTAACAGTAAATATTTTCTGGAAGATAATATGTATTATCCTATGTTCTCTCTCTTTTTGTGTAATTTCATTGTCTCTTGTGTTTTGAGTTATTGAATTGTGGAATCAGACCATTATTTATAGTTGCAAAAGGAGCATCAGCTAACCAAATAGCAATAAATATGAATATTAAGGTTGAAATGTCTTTCAAGTAATAGTTGTAATAACTATGTAGTTACAGCTATAGTCGTACACCTGCAATACCTATGTAGTTACATCTGCAAAAGTTATGCCACGGAAATTTGAAAAGAAGGAGTCAATTCTGCAGTTTCGAAATTTCAACTTCAAATACTGAATGAATTCTACCGTTTCATAATTGAAAAATAATTTCTTATTATAAACCTTATTCCAAGAATTTAGCAAAACTTATGCTTTACTAATGAGCTCGATTTCATTTTGACAATCGTGTACGTAGGTCGTGCTCGCACATAAGTCCATGGTTTAAACCACTAATCTCAATATGATTTGCACCCCCCACCCCCCGTGTGAGCACGTGGAGAGAGCCTTGTATCCCCATCATACATGGTATTCGCCAACTGATACTAGAGTTCCCCTTACCATTAAGGAGTCTCTATATAAGCAAGCCCATTTCCCAGCTATTTTCCAATGTGGGAAAAGTCCCATTCTCAAGCTTATAGTCATTCCAATACTCATAATTTGAGCCTCGATATCTTTATCATCCAAAAATCATTTTGGACAAATAAATATATAATCTCAATAATCTAACAACTAGAACATGATCCCACTTTCACACTTTTCCTTCAACAAATAAGTTATAAAGAAAGTTGAACCAAAAGGTCACACAATTTCCTTCATAAAATACTTGATTTTTCAATAATCCCCACATGAATGAAATTGGCAATACTTTGTGTTAAAGTCCAATAGTCGAGACCTGCATAGGAGAGGTAGGTGTTACCCTTTGAACCTTCCATTATAGAAGTACATATACTTTACTAGCTGACCAGTGGAACTTAATGTCTTTGAACTACTCTATCGTTTATGTAAGCAATCATATACCGCACACAAGATAATCCTAACTTCTTTCAATTCTCATAGTTATGTATATTAATAGCCCTGGAAATACATTTAGTTTTGTAAGAGGTTCTAGGAATTGAGCCTCACACAATTCTCTTCGAAGCGGCCCCACTTCTCTCTCATATAGGTGGTTCTTTATTAGGAGTAGTCTATGCTACCTTGCTCGGATTAATAGTGCAAGAATCATTAAAAGACTTAGAATTATCCTTTCCCCACAAATTTTACTAATTAAGGAATGGGCAAAGAATAAATCTCCCGTAGTGAACACAAAAGTCTTTTACAATTACATTATCCCTTTGAATCTAGATCTTGAGATATTCAGTCAACTAGGTTGAGTTTCCATTGTATCAACTCATCTTTCTAGAGGCTTTAATCCCATTTCTCTTGTCGATCTTACAACTAACTCTCCATTTAACCCTTTGGTTAGCAGATCCTCTAGGTTACCTTTTGACTTCACGTAGTCAATAGAGAAAGTCTATGTTAAGAGTAGTTGCCTAATGGTATTATGTCTTCGATGAATATATCTAGAACTACAATTATACATCTTACTCTTTGCTCTACCAACTGCTGAATGGCTGTCGCAAAGAATACCTATTGTTGGCACAGGCTTAGGCATCTCAGAATATCTTTTAAGAATGATGTAACCTCTTCACCACATTTATCTAATGCTATAAACACATACTCTAGTGGATCTAGCTATTTTGCTTAGAAGATTTCCATGATAGGGCTGCACCTCCCAAGAGGAATATATATCCATTTGTAAAATTAACGTCTTTAATATCTGAAACCCAATTGGCATCTGTATAGCCCTGGAGAATAGATAGATATTTACCATAGTGCAATCTAATATCACGAGTATATCACAAGTATCTGAGTAGTCTCACTATTCTATTTCAGTGTTTAACTCTTATATTACTAGTGTATCTACTCAGTCTGCTCACTGCATAGGTGATGTCAGTTCATATACAACTCATTAGGTACATCAGACCCCCTATTACATGAGTATTCTACTTGAAAAATACTTTCGCCTCTGTTTTTTATAGGTGTTGATTTGTGTCTGTCGGGGGTACTAGCATGAGTCTAATCTTCCTTGTTAAATCTGTGAAGGATTTTATCTATATAATGATATTGGCTCAACACGATCCCTTGTGATGTTCTATGGATTATAATTCCAATTATCAAATCACCTAGACACATATCCTTCATGTCCAATCTTAGATTTAATGTGTCTTTTGTAGATTAAACAATCTTAGCATTGTTCTCAACATAACCATTAAATCCACATAAAGCCATAAAGTTACATGTGTATATGCATTTATCACATTCGGTGATTTTAAATCTACATCCATCATGGCATTATCAAACTTTACATGTCATTGCTTTGGAGCTTGCTTTAAGCTATACAAAGATTAAATCAATCTGCAAGTCTTATTCTCTTTTCCAGGAGCTAAGAACCTTTTAGGTTACTCCATGTAGATTTCTTCTTATAAACCTCCATTTAAGAAAGCAGTTTTTACATCCATTTGATGTATTTCTAAGATTATCAAAGCAGCTATAGAAATAATCATCATGATGGATGTTATTCTAGTTAATAGGGAAAATGTATCAAAGTAATCAAGACCTTCTCTTTGCATGTAACCTTTAATTACAAGTCTAGCCTTATACTTATGAATCATTCCACCAGCTTTCATTTTCCTTTTGAAAATCCATATATATCGTAATGTTTTACTTCTAGGAGAAAGACCTGCTAGTACCCATGTGTGATTTTTCAAAAATAAAATCAATATCGCTTTTAATTTCCTCTTTCAATAGAGGTCCTTTTGAAGAGCTCACTTCTTTAGAATGATTTTGAAGTTCAGTCTCAACCATGTAAGTTAAAAAAATCTAGAGCAGAGGAATTTTCTAACCTAGCTCTCTTACTTCTTCATGGTTGTTCTTATTCATCTTGGTCTTTTTCTATTGTTTTCATAGAACTTTTAATGGAACTAGATTCCATTTCAGACTTAAGTGGAAACATATGTTCAAAGAACGAGACATTTCGCGACTCCATCACCATATTCTTATTTATGCTTAAGTCATAGACTCATGCATAAGAAGTCAATAAGCACTATTGTTATGTGCATATCCAATTAATATGCAATCAACAGTTCTTAGGTCTAATTTTTACCTTCTTCGGTATATGTATTTCAAGATTGGCAAGACGCACTCACATTCATAAGTATTTATATGAGGGTGTTCTTCCATGCCATGAATCATATGGGATTTTGTCCAATTTCTTTTGGGGCAGCTTATTTAAAAGTTTATTAGCTGAAAACATAACTTCATCCCACATGTTCTGTGATAATCTAGAACTCAACAACATTAAATTCATCATCATTGTCAAAGTACGACTCTTTCGTTAAGCAACACAATATTGTTATGGTGAATAAGATGATGTGGTTTCATGTCTTATTCCATGTTCACAACAAAAATTAGAAAAATGCGACTCATATTCACCTCCTCTATCACTTCTTATCACCTTGATCAATTTATTTAGTTGACTCTCAACTTCATTTTCATAGAGTACAATTTTCGCTATTGCTTCATGTTTTCTTTTCAGAAGATACACGTACCAAAACTTAGTGCAATCATTGAAAAAAGTAATGAAGTATTTATTTCCACCAGGAGTTGGTGTGGCTTTTAAATCACCCATATCGGTGTGAATTAATTTAAGTGAATTTTTATTTTGTTCCATAGTATGAAATAGTAATCGAGTGAACTTCGCTTCTACACAAGTTTCACACTTATGTTTTGCATCAATATGGAGCATAGGTATGCATTTTAGTTTCATTAACCTGCCCATGGTTATAATTGGTATGTCTTATTCTATCATGCCACATCATGGATAACTAAAGCATATAAATGAAAGGATTGTTCATATTATTGACATTCGACTTGGTAATTATTACATTGAGCTTGAAAATCCCATTACATTCATAACCTCTTCCTACAAATGCTCCATTCTTGGTTAAGATCACCATATCAGACTTGAAAACAATTCGATATCCAAACATGCTCAACAGAAGTGCCAGACACAAAGTTCTTTTGAATTTTAGCACATAGAGCACATTGTTCAAAGTCAATCCCTTCTTGAGAGTTAACTTTAACACCACTTTCCCCAAAGCATTATTATCAGAATGGTTGAAGTTATAATGAAGATCATCTTTCCATAAACCTATTCATCAAGGACATTAAAGAGTTCTTTTTTTGAACAAACATGACAGGTAGCACCCATGCTGATCCACCATTCATGTATATTAGAACTAACCAGGTTCACTTCAAAGATCATAACAACAAGGTGCATCTCATCAAGATCTTTGGCTATATTTTCCACCATGTGGGCTTGTTGAGTCTTCTTAGGATGCCTACACTCTAATGATCTATGACTCAACTTTCCATAATTGAAACAATCACCTATAAATCCTTTTATTATTTCTTAGGTCTAAATGCTACCTTACCAGCATTAATTTTCTCTTAAAATTTTCCTTTGAGCTCCCAGCATGCCCAACAATATTTTCTTTAGACACAAGAAGATTATGCATTTTGTTTCCATAACCCTTTAATTCAAAGTTTAACAACAAGTTCTTCAAGAGTCATTTCTTTCTTCTTGTGCAACAAATATTTTTCAAATCATTGCAGCTTGGTGGTAGCTTCGCAATGCTGGCAACCACTTGAAAAGTTTCATTGACAGACATTCCCTCAGAATGAATATCAATCAATAAGATTTGCAACTCTTGCACTTGATTGATAATAGTCTTATTATCAACTATCTTGTAATCCAAAAATCGCTTAATAAAAAATTTCTTTACTCCAGCATCTTCAAATTTATATTTCTTATCTAAGGACTCCCACATCTCCATAGCCATTTTGACAGAAGCGTACACATTGTACAATATATATCTTCCAAGACATTGATCACATAATTGCTACATGAAAAATCAGAATGGCTCCAATAATTAAGTGCACTCTTTTATTAGATATCAAGATTTTCATCGAACTTTGGAGGGATTTACTTAAGAACCTCACAAGGTTCAGAGTGGTTAGGTAGAATAACATCTTTTCTTTCTAAATTTTGAATTCAAGCCACTGAATTTCTTGGGTTTATTTAACATGATTCACCAGAATGTTGACAGTAGGAGCATGGACTGTCGAGGCAGTGACTTTCATGGTTGTTGAAGAGTTGGCAGCCAAAGCAGCAACACCAATATCTTGTTCAGTATCCATGTAGGAAACATAATTTTCTTTAAGATTGTTAGTCAAAATATGTATTCATCAGTAAACTAAATGGGTGTTCTTCAAGAAACCAAATAATTATTATTCTAGGAACTAAATAAGTATTCTACTTGGAACTGATTAAGTATTCTTTTGGTAACAGAATATGTTTTCTGAATGAATCTGAAAAATATCAAATAGTTGCAAGAACAAGAGATTTGTGGGCTGTGAAAGAAAAAGTATACTTAAAACAAATTCACCCAGCACAGGCGCTTATTTCCCAGGATACTAAGGTGATAACCAGATTCGATTCTGGTAAACTAAAAAAAAAAGCTTGAAAATTAACATGAAATATTTTATGGAAAACAATAAGTATTCTTGTATGTGCTCTCTATTTTGTGTATTTTCGTTGTCTCTTGTGTTGTATGTTATTGATTTATAGAATCAGACCGCTATTTATAGCTACAAAAGAAGTCTCACCTGACCTAATAGTAATAAATATGAATATTAAGACTTCAATGAGTTTAAAGAAGCAGTAATAACTATTCAATTACAGTAGTAGTTTTACACCTGGAATACTTATGCAGTCACAAGTACATAAGTTATGCCACGACAAATTTGAAAAGACAGAGTCAATTCTAAAGTTTCAAAATCACTTCAAAAACTGAATGAGTTTGTTGTTTAATATCAGAAAATTAATTTTTTGAATATAAACCTATTCCAAAAACTTATCAAAACTTATGCTTTACTAATGAGCTCGATCTCGGTTCGGCATTCATGTATGCTCATCGTGCTTGCACACAAGTCCATGGTTCGAACCATGATTTGCACCACTCCTACGCGTGTGCATGGAGAGATCCTTCTTGACATACTAGAGAACCCCTTACCATTAACGAGTCTTTATATAAGCAAGACCATTTCCCAAATATTTCCAATGTGGGACAAGTCTCATTCTCAAGTTAGAATGCATTCAAACACTCATACTTTGAGCCTTAATATATTTATCTTCAAAAAGCCATTATGGACAAATAAATATAACATTTTGATACTCTCACAACATAGAACATGATTTCACTTTCACACTTGTCATTTGACAAATAAGTTATAAAGAAAATGTATCCAAAAGTCACACAATTTCCTTCACAAAATACTAAAATTTCCAACATATTTGGCAAAGTACTAAGAAGAGAGCTGGGAAATGCACACAAAGATCACACATTTATGAAAATGAAGATTGATATTTAACATATTGGAGATGGACGTTTAGCACTATGAAGATGAACATGTATTAGAACAGGCATAAACATTTTTGGAACAGTGAGTATGAACATTTCTTATACATGTTACATGTTCATAAATGTATATTTATCACAGGAAATATGAGATTTTATCACAATAAATAAAAAAATTATTTTGAAGGAGATGTACATTTATCACATTGAACATGTTCTTTCCACCCAAGTGTATGGTAGAATGTACACCCGTACGTACCTAATAATTTTCACATTTCTTTTGGATGCCTTCAACATTTAAGGAGAGAGCGGCGAGAGGTGATAGGCAACTCTTGAGAAAAGAAAAAAGAACAATGGTGATGGACTAGAGAGCATGGCAGACGACT
Organism: Phtheirospermum japonicum; assembly: GCA_014905375.1. NCBI lineage: Eukaryota > Viridiplantae > Streptophyta > Magnoliopsida > Lamiales > Orobanchaceae > Phtheirospermum > Phtheirospermum japonicum. The sequence goes on along the minus strand of BMAC01000106.1, from coordinate 814,401 downwards.
CTTAGGAATTTTCATTTTAACTTATTTTCTTGAGCTTTGTTTAAAAGCATATTTTCCCAATTATTTATAAAAGAGAGTTTACATATTATCCCTCTTTTTTTTCTCTCAACATTTCAGAGAAAATTTACTATATCTAAAATCTTCTTCTTTCAAATTCAATTAAAGACTCGAGATTTTTGTTAGGGTTTCAAGTTTGGAAACTAATTTCTTCATGGGTTTTTAGTAAGATTCTTAATTTCTCTTTAATCGGTTAGTTTCTAATTATGAATATCTATTGTGTTTATGATGTTCATGCTTGTTCGTGCTTTGTGTTCTTGCAATTTTTCATGATTTTAGGTTAGATTTTAGGTCTAAGGCTTATATGAGTTTATGTGTTTGTCCAAGCATGTTTGCACATTATTAATTAGACTTAACCTAATTGGGATATTTTGATTGTTAGTTTAGTGTTTTGGTAAAAAATTTATTTGATTTGGGGTGGCTTTGAGACCGAGAGGAGATAAGCCATTGGATTTGATTCCAGTTAGGGGCTAAATCCAAACTCTGGATTGGTACGATTGAGTTTCTCTCTAATTTGTTAATGTCAAACGGCTTGGGTAACCATCGAGATAAGGCTAACACCCTAGACCCCCGTCTATTTTCATTTTAAACTAGTTTTTATTATTTTCATTTTTATAATGCTTTTTCTTAAAATATATTCAATTTTGATTCTCGTTATTTGAATTCTCATATTAGTTTTTATAAAATCAAACCCAGAACCGTGATCGAGTGTTTGGACCATAATTTTTTTTTCTTATCTTCACTTTCGTGGTATAAACACAAGAATCACCTCTGATTATTCTTTCTCGAGAGATACAACTTGAGTCACCTCACCGCACTACATTTGATCCCATTCTCTTGTAGGCGAATCTTAAAACGCTTGGATAAATAGTGCGTTAGATATCACTTCAGGCATCTCCTTACATGACCAAAAAAATATATCTCTATACTCATGGATTAAGTCAACATATACATTTTCTTAATCAATAGTCAACAAAACACTGATGAATATTGGTCGAGGCTTGTCATCATCATATAAATTCATTTATTTCAATTCATCGATCGTGACCTTGACCACTTCTTTGAGTTAAGGAGGAACACCAATGACATCTTCTTATTCTGCCTCTTCACTTTACGTAATATGATACGTTGGTGCCTTATCATATTTAACATTTCCTATAGTATTGAAATCATCTCATTCTCATTAACCCACTCTCTTGTCTAATGTTAATTATTTACATATATATCACCATTCGTGTTTCTAATGTAGACATCATTGATCAACTTCAAGATCTTTCTATGCAAATCATAATCAGAGATTCTTTGAGCTGTGTAGACTCTTTCGCACATATATTTGATAGAGCCATGCTTTCTATATCGTCTTCATCATCTTGTGATTACATGAAGACAATAGTTTAGAATGTGGATGTCAAGACTTGTCCACAAGATATGAATATAGTAGATTTCTACCTTATACTATAGGGAATTAGGCTATGTATCTCTTTAGTGGCATGGAGATCCATTTCCATTTTCAAGTGCTTTGCTTATAAATTCTCAATCTTTGATTAATAGACCATTTACTTGTTGACATTTGAACAGGTCTAAGTCTCTCAAAGGCTGATGTTATCTTTCTTTTATTCTCAGCGTCATTGTCGAAGAAAACTCACCTTCAGACACATGATTGCCATTATCTATCTTGATGGCGATCCAAATAAGACTTGGAGCCATAAATACAAGACATATTTGAGTACTTGTCATAGATTTTCTTTCCTTCAATAACTTTCGAGTTTTGTAGTTTGAGAGTGAAGCTTACTGATGGTAGGACTTTCTTCCAAATTGTTTCCAACTTTGACAAGAAGTTTATAGGCTTCTAGATCAAAGAACTTCTCATTTGAGGCTCTTCTCCATGTTTCGTAATGGCTCCTTTGTTTGGACAGAAAAACTTCTCAAGTAGTTGAGGATTAGGTTCTTCGCATAGAGTTTTGACAAAGGCAGTACTAACTCCTTCAAAGGTCCATCTTCATAGTGACTTGTGAAAGCACTCTTGGATTGACTCTCTTTAATTACATTGCTTTAGTCTTGACTTACTTAACTTCTTCGAAGTAGTACTTGGCGTTCACAAAATGTGATCTTGCCTCAATGAAAGGTTATCATCACCAAGAATCTTTCTTCCTACATCATCTTTAGAATATTTGAAACAATGCTACCTGTGGAAGGGAAAACTCGATTTTTGTGTAGCCAAGGGCATCTAAGATGCATACTTTAAGAAGTCTTAGTATTTATAACATGAAACGATGTCATCGAGACCTTGTCATCCATTAATAACTTAAGTTTTATTGTGCCTATTTATTATATAATCAAGCGACTACTGGTGAGTTTGTCCACGGGGACTTCCATGTTTTTAAGTATTCACAATGATAATATATTCACTGCTATGAGGTTCGAATCCAAGTAGCAAATCTTCAACAGTGAAGGTCATTGCTATCGTAGAATCTTTTTCTACATCCTGATCCTCCTTTTCAGATAACTCTTCTTCGCCAGTGGTAGTGTATTTTTCACTTGTCACGTTATATATAGCATATCCATTATCACCAAGATTTCCATCTTCACTTCCTTCAATGATGATAAGATTAACAGTTGCATTAGCTTCTTCAAGTGATATAACCCCTTGTTGAGCTAATCACATTACTTTATCTTTGAACATGAAGCAATCATGAATTGGGTGGCTTAGTAAGAAATGATACTTGCAATACTTTTGTTCATCAACTTGTCTAGCTTCTTCAGGATGCTTCATTTCAAGAAGCTCGATAAGCTTTACCTTGAGAAAATTATCCAATATTCTTGAGACATAAGAATCAAGGAAATGATATTAATTTGCTTGCGTATCTTTTAGGGTTAACCTTCTTTTTCCCATTTCTTGAGATGTGTCTTTCTTTCATTATTATTGTCATTTGTAATCCCTTTTGAGTTTGACAGGCATTGCATTCTCCACCATAGAGTCTTTGTTCGGATATTAAGTGAATGACTTTTCTTCTTTCTTTGGTTCATATCTATCTTTAGACTTTTGAGCCTCTTGAATGGGTGGCTCATCAGCTCCACTTATGGCCACGCTCAGTTTCATGTCATGTGCTCAAGTTGCTAACTCCGTGAACATCCCTAGTTAGATACCTTGGAGAATGTAATGAAGGCCCCAATACATCCCTTGTATGCACATCTCAATATCTGAAGCCTCCAATAATCGATATTTGATATTGAGACTAAGATTCCTCCATTGATTAATGTAACCGAGGACGAACTCTTCTATCTACTGATAGATTAGTTGTTTCAATCATACTGACTGTCTATTGGGTTTTATAATATCAATTCAGAAATTCTTGCTCCAATTACCCCAACTATCAATGGAGTTTGCCTCCAAGCCAGTGTATCACTTGAATACATTTCCCTTGAGTGATTGAACAAATCTTTTCACAAGATAGTCTATGTATATCTTGCGTTATTGCACGTCTCCATGAAATGGGTTATATGTTGATTAGGATTGTTCTTACCATCAAATTGCTGAAAGTTGGGAGGTTAGTAGTCGGTTGACATTCTCAAGCTACCGGTCATTGACATGTACAACTTAGAGTAAGTCAAAGACGATTTCAAACTTCCATCAAGCTTATTATTGACCATCTCTATAGTGAAATCCTTATGTTAATCAACTGGAATTAGTCCATCCGAAGAGACTTGTAATTCCCTTGCTGAAGACTTCTCATTTCCATTTGATCGTCATCATATGGAAGTATCAGCTTCATCATGTGCTTCAATTTTCTTGACCAAGACATTGTTAATCATAACATTGTCGACTTTTTTTATTAGCTTTGAAATTTGAGAGTCTTTCTCTTGGGCATGCTTGGCGAGTCCCTCAATGGCTCTAGCTAGAGTTAAGGCACCGGTTACCATGACAGTTACTACACTTGGGAAACTTTGAGCAAGAAGTTGTAGAGATGGTGTCATCTCTTAAGTCCCCATATTTTATACTTGTATCATCCAAATGTGTCACATTCTTTTCAAGAGGGGTCCCTTTTGAGAATGTATCTGCCTTTTTTGACATACTCCTTGCAATAAGACCAACTCTTTTGATTGTGACACTTGAAGAACTTAAAGAATTGTACTTTGGAGAGGCCATCAAAATACTTAAACGATTCTCTTTAGTCTATGCGTGTGTGAAGAAAGTAGATGAGTGATAGATATTATCCCACTAGGCGTGCCAAAAATTTATAACAACGAATTTTGTGTTTAAATTTAATAAAAATAAGAAATTCGTAAATTAAAATATATGGATCAAATGGGAAATATGGGGTTAAAATCTCTTATTATTCTCCTGGTTGTTTTATTCACGAATGACTTCTTTAGAATTCGATAATTTGGAAGTGGATCTTCAGTTTGATCTCCTTTGAATTTGAGCTTCTTGTTGAATAACATTTATTTGAGGGCTTGACAGCTTGACCTCGAATCAAACACTTGAATTTCAACTATTCTTGAATTTTAATTTGGTGGTTTCTTGGTGGAATTGGCTTTTGATCTCCCTCTAAGATGAATTTGCTGCCAATAACATTAATTCTAAGGTGGAAGCCTTAATATTATATTAAATGCTATTCTTTGACCTAAATCCGAGGGTCTTGAAGTTGGACTTGCTGAGTAGAGGGGATTTTGAATTCTCTCTTCAACTTGTCTTGTGATTTCATTTATGAAGGGTAACCCCTATTTATATTTGTTGCAGAGAGACTTCTAGGACGACGTATCTTAATTTGATTGGTCTTTCATTGATTTGGTATTATCTTTTTAATTAATTTATTATAAGAGACAAGAATCAGTCTCACTAGTGCAAAAACGTTAATTGTTGTGCTTCCAAATGTCACAAATAAAAGAATTGGGCAGCACTTGTTAATATAAAGTGATACTAATACACTACAAACAACTTGAGGATAGGTGATGATAAAATTCATCATAAAAAGTGTGTTTACGGTCACTAAATGTAATATGTGAAGAGATTTGAGCGTCATGGAGGTAGTCACAGAATGACAATCATGATAGGTGAAAGTGACAATTTTCTTGAATGCATCACTAAATGTTAGCTTTTGACTCTATAATAGTAATGTTAGCAACATCAGCATTTTCAGTTTTGAATACTAATACTCTATATCCTACACTATTCAGTGCATACCCAATAAAAGCATAATCAACTATTTTAGGTTCAAGTTTTATTTTCTTATTTTTAAAGATTATAACTTTAGCTAAATACCCCCACACTCTTAAGTATTTTAAAGTGGGCTTTCTCCTTTTCCACATTTCATAAGGAGTTTCATCACTATCTTTATAAGGAATTCTATTTAAAATATGAAATGCTAAAAGTAAAGCCTCTACCCATAAATTTTTAGGTAAACTGCAGAGATTAGCATGGCATTCACCATATCAATTAAAGTGCGACCTTTTCTTTCAGCTATGCCATTATATTGAGGAGAAAAGGCTAAAGTCATTTGATAAATTATACCATGATTTTCAAAATATTATACAATTTCTTGTGATTCACACTCCACCTCTATTACTTCTCAAAGATTTAATTTTCTTTCCTAATTAACTAGTGCTTAACTCGTGCAATGCACGTACGGAATGATTTTGTGTTAGCAATGTGAGAATAATAATATTGAATTATTAATAGAACGTAACAATCTATATATATATATATATATGTGTGTGTGTGTGTGTGTGTGTGTGTATGTGTGTGTGTGTGTGTGTGTGTGTATTCAAACAGATCAAAGGTAAATCGTTACATAGTTGATAAAATGGGTTAACTCAAAGCGACTGAAGAACATGTTTGAAAGTGTTTTTTCTTTCTTTCTAAATGGATTAGGTTATGGGTGTTCAACCCGTGCGATGCATTTGCTCTCTATGTTGAACTTTGAGTTATAAGTGATAATATTTGTACAATTTAATGTTATAGTGATAGACTAAAATATATTGTTTCTCAAATTATATCGACCAAATGTTGTAAAGTCAGTAACAAACTTGCAACTAACTGACAAAAATTTTGTAAGTAATTACTAACAATTTTAGGTTTTCATGGTAAATATTTACCGCTAAAGTTTTACCTAAAATTTTCAATTTTTATAGTTTTTACTAACAACTTTTATAGGGAAATTTATTTTCTTGAAGTCAAACTTTGAACTAATCGAAGTTAAAATCACCACACATCTGAATTCTAATTCTATAAGTTTGAGTATTTTTATATAAGTCACATTTATCTATATTAAATATATTTTTGTGAAGTAATAAAATTTATTTATTCATATTTCTCAAATAATATTTATAATATTTAGTCTTGTCCTCTAGAATGACATTATATCATATTATTCAGTTCAAATCGTGCACCTGTCTCGATTTTTCATACTTCATAATTTTCAAATATTTGATTATACTCGTTCATCAAGATTATGAAAGTAGAAGAGTTATTGAATTCATATCCATGTAATGCCTAAACCCTTCCAATTACAAACTTATTAAAATATACTCTATTCGTTTATTTTTAATTGTCATTTTTTTAATTTATGTCAAAAAATAAGAAATATAAAATATTGACTAATACATCTTAATGAATTAACTGCATTCCTAATTAACCTCTCACCCTATTTCCTCACAAGTTAGTATTAATTTCCTAAATTAATTAGAGAACAATTTGGAAGAAAGTATTAAAAAGTTCTAAAATGAAAATTAATTTTCAACAAAATCAAACTTCTAAAACGATATTTAATATGAACCGGAGGGAGTGGTTAAGAAGAATCAGTTTATTGAAGATATTAAATTTTACTTGTTTAAATTTAGAATGTAGCACGTTGTCGCTTTAATTGTCAAATAGATATGAAACTATGCCAAAAGCCAAAAAAAATTACTAAAGATAAGGATTGAATTAATATTTTTTTTTTAAAAAAAGATTATTTGTTTAATACCATAAAATATATTTAGGTTTTTAAAATAATTTTAAATCTCATGTGAGTATTAAATTACCAGATTTTCACTTTCCGTGTGGAAGTCGTATAAAATCTCATAACTAATTGTTCATCATTGTTCCAATAGGACAAAAACACGCCGACATCAATAAGTCTTAAATTGAAGTGTATGCCATTATTTGAGTGTATATTGATTATGAGTTTACATACATAAACTCTAGAAAATTAAATGTTTTGGGCTCTTTCATATTTATGGGGCTGCCTGCGTTGTTGCCTCCAAACCTTAACCATCGCCAATTATATTTGATGCTGACGTGTAGTTCTGATCCGTCGCCAAATTACGTCGGATTCAATCAAGGTCCACCATCCTACTCACACCTTAACTTCAGAGTTTACCACATACGATGTCATTTGGTCGAGCAAGGAGTTTGAACCACTGTGCTCCGTCTTATGCTCGAGAACCTGTACCAAGAAATGAGGTTAGAAAGAGGACCAGAGGGTTTTCCGGTGAACCCTCTCTAACGCTCAAATTAGTGCTTGAAAATGCGTAAGACTATATAAATTTAGATCTATGAAAAGTGATACCTCTTTTGCTTTAGGGTATCCTTACTTATCCGCTTGGTTGAGCGATTTGAGAAAGTTGATTGCTTATTCACCCATAATTAACACATTTATACTTTTGGTAAAAGCTTTTATTAAGCTCCTGATAGTTGAGACTTAAAAAGGTCTATTTCGAAAAAAATTACAAATTGTAGTTTTTTCTAATCAGTTGATAGTTGATTAATAATTTATTTTTATTATTTTCCTTTATAATTTTTTATATGCTAATATGTTAGTTTATAGTTTTACATGAGTATTATTTTAAGACATAAGAAAATTCTTATTTATCAATATAATTATTTTGGGATTTTTTTTTCTCTTAATTTTCTTTATATATTTTCTTAGAAATCTATATTTATTATTATTTTATATTTTTCTTGCTTTTTATGTATATTAGTTGTATATCACTCGGTAATATTTATATCGCTAAATCAGTCTTCAATCACATATTGCAAAACAATAATTTACAATCAACTATCATCTACCAGTTATCTCAACTCCTTTAACTATCTCAATCAAGTAGATCTTAAATAAGAAAAATGAATCATGAAAATTGTTCACAATAATAATAATAACCTGATTTAAGTTTTGGCTAATTTTAATCATGAAAATTGTTCACAATAATAATAATAACCTGATTTAAGTTTTGGCTAATTTTATGATTAACACGCATTTCTAATATTACTTGTCATCACAGTAAAAGAAATAGATTTACTATTACTCTCATTACATTATAGATAAGGAAGATTTAAATCACAGTTTAATAGTCTCAAAAGAAAATTCAAATAGTCTCAAAAGAAAATTCAATTGATTTGATTTGATTATTATTGTGAATATTATGAAGCAATTATGAAGATTTCTTAAAAAAAAAATTGCAATGTATATATTGAGAAATTTAATAAGTAATAAGGAAGATTTATACTCATATTTAATAGTTTCTGAAGTTTAATAATCGCAATAGAATTAAATATAAGAATCACTATTTTATACCCGGCCCGGCCCAACCCGGCGGATTGACCCGAAACCCGGCCTAACTGAAGCACTGCTTGATGGGAGTCGGCTTAATAAACTCTTTCACAGTCAGTCCGCTTTAGACCCAGCTACTTGGGCTGGCCAGGCATCAATTGTTGACCCGCGGCCCGAACAGACCATTAATTTGAAACTAGATTTCTTGTTATCCTCAGACCATTAATTATAGTAACATTTCCAATCCAAACAACTTATTTAAATTCGATGTGATACACGATAAAAAATTTTATCGGCATTGAAGGTTGTAAAAATAGTACGCAACAACTCTTTTTATTGGTACTCAATATTGTAAAAATTATGCAGGCGTTCTTCTTCCTTTTTTTTTTTTCTCTTTTTTAAAAAGTTCACTTTTTTCTACATAATTGAAAACTTATTGTCATTCTTTTATATTCACTTATATATCTCTAAGCATATGTAACCATATTAATAAGATTAATTTTGTTATTTATTCATTTTTTTTATTTTTCTTTTCACTTCCTCTTTATAATATTTGAAAATTTGATAAGTCATAAATAGCCATTCGTATGTTTCATGAACATGAAAATATTATCCTTTAAACATATCAATTCATATATTAAATTTCTTGGTTTTTTCACTTCGTCTTTGTAATATTTGAAAATTTAATATATAAATTGATATGTTTGAAGGATAATATATTTATTTTTTTGAAATATATGAATGTTTGTTTATGACTTTTAAATGTGATTTATATGTATATAAAGTTATTTAATTTACATATTTTTAAGTTACAAAAAAATATAGATTTATATTTTTATTATTTTTTGCTCGGGTAAGTAATTGACTCGATTACCCGAATATTGACTCAGTAACCTGATAACCGGTATGCCAATTCGGGTCAGTGTACGGGGCGAGTTTCAAAACATAGATAGAACATTTATAATTTAGAAACACACTTTTGGCAGGTCAAATGTTGTATATACTATTGTAAAATGTATTTTTTTATATTTTTAAAAATACATAAATATATTCTATAGATCAACTACAAAAACTGTGAAATATGGATTATCCTACTAAGAGAAATATTAAACACAATATAATATAATATCTACCCTAAAATGTAATGTAATTATTATAATCATAGATATTAATTAATCTAATATTTATATCAATGTATTTTAGAGACAATATGTATATTGGAAATTATAGTTTTGGAAACATCCTTACATATCTCAAATTATTATTCAATTATTCGGTAAGTAATTAAATAATATCTATAACCATAAATATTTATTTAGTAATTAAATTAATGATTGAAACTTTCCTTAAAATGTGTTACCCAATTTAGGAACACATTTTGGCTGGAAAACTTTCAGGCTACTATTTATAAAACGCTAGCCTTTATATATATATATATATATATATATATATATTACTATATATTAGTATATATATATATATATAGATTTTCTACTTCAGATTTGTAGGTTTTGAAATTTTCAAATATTTCATATTTTGTTCTTAATAAATAAATATAACAATATCTTGAATAATCATCTATAAATGTGATAAAATATCTTCTACCACCACGAGTTAAAGTATTTGTCAAATCACAAATATCACTATGAATTAGTTCAAGCAATTTTGATTCTGTTTCCACTTATTTAAAAGGCTTTCTAGGTTATTTTACTTGAACACACACTTTACATTTATTTTTATTATTTATGTCAGATTTTGGAATTAAATCCATATTCGTCATTTTTCTCAAAGTATCAAAATTAGCATGACCTAACCTTTCATGCCAAATATTTGAATTTTCAACACAATAATTTAAGAAGGCGAATTATTAATAATATCATAACTAGGATTATCAATATCAATACTCAATTTAAAAAGACATTCACTAATGTAGTCTCTACCAACAAAAGAACCATTTTTTGGTAAATAGTGCTTTATTCGACTCCATTATAATTCGATAACCAAGTCCAACCACTAAAGAAGCACTAACTAAGTTTTTATTAATACTTGGAACAAATTAAACTCCATCTAAAGATATTATTCTTTGTGAAGTAAATTTAAGATTTATTGTTCCTTCCCTAAGCACATTAGCTAAACTACCATTACCCATAGTCACTGTTCTATTATAACATTCTTGATAAGAATAAAAAAGTGATTAATTAGCACAAACATACGTATTGGCTCCCGAATCTATCCACTAACCATTTGTTTGAATATTATATTAACTTCAAAGGCATATGAAATATACTTCTCGTTATTACTATTGGAAGAATTGCCAAAAAAATCATATTTACTTGATGAGTAAAATCACCATTCTTTTTAAAAACTTTATTATGTTGCACATTTTCACTTGTAGCATATTTTAAAGTTTCTCTATGCTTTTCTTCGATTCCAAGTGACACAATCAAATTTTCAAATGAAAAATCTTGAGATTTTTGTTTGATGCTTCTACCAAACTCTAACCATGAAGGTGGTAGATTTTTAATTAAACTAGCAACAATAAATTTTTCTTCAAATTCAATACCTTTCATATTCATTTTATAAACAATATTTTTCTAATTCATGCACTTGAGAAATAATAGATATTCCATCACAAATAGTAAAATCATGAAACTTCTCAAACTTGCTACTATATAACTTAATACTCGACATGATGTAAACAATACAAAGTTTAAGCAATATAAAAACACAAATTAAAGAAAAAGATTTCTTCTTATTTTATTTTATTATATCTTTTCTTAGATTGTTGGAAGTATTGTAGCAAAAATGATAAAATCAGTCAAAGTAGCAAGTAAACAATTAAATAAATAAATAACGAGGTTTAGAGTAAGAAAGAAAAGAGTCTGGATTGAGGCGCTCAATAATGTTGTCCTAAGAAGAGATACGCTCTCTTCGCATAGAGTCTGGCGGCATTCTTTTCCAAGATACAACAATCCCAAGAGAAGTTTTGATAGTAGCAAGAACTCCTCTAAAACAAACCAATCATCACTCTCATTTGCTCAACCAGTGTGTGTGTGTGTGTGTGTGTGTGTGTGTGTGTGTATTCTTTATATAAAGATATGAGTATTATAAAATAATTTATTTTGTAATAATATAATGAAGAACAGAGCTTGAAAGCTTGTATGGAATTTAATGAAGATAAAGAGAAATGATGTTCGTAAGAATATGAGTTTTCTTAGATAAGTGTATTTTCTTACAAATGAGTTCTTAGTTCATATAGGAAAATTTCTAAAGGTTTTAAAATCATAATAGTAAAATCTATTACAAGTCATTGGTATGAGATCAATTTCCTTTGACTACACAAATATCCACATAAATTTTTATATTTCAAAAGTCATTTTGAATCAAGTCAAAAGATGTAACCTCCATACAATAAAGTTTGCAATTCAATATTAGTAACCCCACAATAAATCAAAACTAGACTCTTGGGGTTATAACATATTTGAAAATAATATATATTTGTAAAATTGAACTAATATTTTCAACAATAGAGATGTGGTTCACCATTTGCGTTCAAGAGAGAAACTATCCACTTTTTCCTAGAAAAAAAAATCCTCCCTCGCAGATGGCACTGACCCTAGGTCTCGGTCTCCTTCTCTAATATGTCACCATTTGTCGTCAATGGCCGGCCATGCCTACCTACTAACCTCACAGCAAAATACAACCCCTGCTTCTCCTTCATCCGGTGTGGTTCCTTTCCTCACAGACCCATTTACCCCAATGATTGTTAATCCTCCATAAATTCTCCCTCCTCTTTTGATTCTAGTCACACCATCACTTCAATTTTTGGATTCAGTATCTCTTCTCATATTTCTTGCTCGCGATCCCCAAGCTACAGTTGTGGACCTTCTTGCCACTGGAGTTATGTTGTTCCCCACCTTGGTTCCACCTTGCTCCTCAATCTCTATACTGGTTGTTATGTCGTTAAACCCTATTAGGGAAACCACACCTTTAGTGGCTAAACCTAATACATCCTCGATCTTTTCCACCGTGATGATCACCCATCTGTGAGTTACCTCTATCACCCATGCCCCATCTTTCACCGGCACTGCCATGTACGCTATATTATAGTCCTCAACGCTCATTACCTCCACAAATGTGGTGTACCCTAGCGCCACTCTATTTCTGGTGGGTAACCCTATTCCGAGCTTATTGGGTCCATCTTGTCTTGGTTGTTCACACCCACCTATCTAAATCTTTCTATACACGATTTCACCTTCACGAAAGGTCTGCCCATTTCTTCATCACCGCCCACTACCTATGGTAGCTTTTTGAGCTATCGCAAGGCCCTCACCGAGTTTATCAAAGGATCTAAAGCCATTTCCCTGATGCTACCCATTCGTGAAGGTGATATTATTTCATTATATATCCACGGTGATGTTTAAGAACCTCATCATAGATAATGTGAATTTTCATTGATTGTTCGGTCATTTTATGTTAAAGGGAACTATTATCATTAGTTCAACTTTGTGATAAACTTAGAATGACTTGAGGCATGTCCGATTTACATTTGCTATCTTCGGGCAATGGGTTTTTGAATATTCATCTTTTGAATTTGAAGGAGCGAAACTTGGTTTGGTCTTATCGAGCCTGGTCTCTTAGCCTCGACATGTTTTATTTACAACGTTAGACACTTGAATTCTCTCCAGAAGCGATGAAGTTGTTGTTGACTGAGCCAAACTTTTGTGTTCCTTTCAAAATTAAAATCCGGTTTAACCAATACGCGTCTACATTTGAAAGGGTTTAAGTTCGCCCGCAAGAGAACGAGGTCACTTGTAGACTGGCAAGTTAACTCGGGTCGATCTCTCGAGGAATGGAAATCGGAATTAATGAAGTTTATTATAATAGTATCACAATTTCTATTTCTAAGTTTTGAAAAGGATTTAGCTTTAATAATTCAAACTCGAACTCTTCTTGTCTCGAGGGTGTCAACCTCTCGACAAGTTGTAAGAAAAGTAGTTTACCAAATTCAATTATGAATTACCGCATACCGTACTAAAGATTGTAAATACACTTGCGCCTAATCATGCACAAACAATAACCAACTAATGTTCGTATACCTTCAATAATCATAAAACACTAAACGATTCTATCACTGTACCATTACGAGATCATTACTCAATGCTAATCATGCTTAACATTAAATCAAGATTCAAAACAATTAGAATACAAAAATGCTGCAACTCATGCGACTAAATTAATCATAACTTCATCCACAATTTAATGACAATTGTTCATCCAAACATCAACAACCAAAAACACGATAGTAACAAGTTCGAATCACCAATAATTCAGTAAAATATCAACAAATACCATCCAAGGTGTTCACCAAATGATTCATAACAATTTACAAATTAAACTAATTATGATCACTACAAGATAACGAGTTTAGAGATTACTAATCGTTGAAACTACTTTCAACGAGCTATGATGATGAACTAGCTCACTCCGAGAGTTGTGTTAAAATCCCAAAGATTGTCACGAACCTAGAATTCCAGCGACGAACGATGGTTGCGACTATTCGAACCGTGATATGGGTGTCGTAAGGGCTTTTTGCTAGAGGTATGAGAGATGTGTCAAATCTCTCTACTTTTGAGGTGTTTGGTGGCTTCTCCAGTCTTTTTCCAGTCTCCTCTGGTCAGTAATTCTGAAACCTAGCATTCCTCTTCAGTTTTAAAGACTCCAAGTCGTTTCGTAACTAAATATTTCCAAATATTCTGCATGCGTAACGTACATGTCCGATCGAACGTAGGTATTGTCCGATCGGACGAAGGCTTCTGTCTGCGGCTTTGATCGGTGCGCCAGTTTATCCAGTCGGTGTGTGCTTCATCAGTTAGTACGATCAGAGATACACATTGTCCGATCGGATGAGTGTCCTTTGGGCCACTTTTGAGTGTTGCTTCTTCTACCTTTGTCTTTCGGATCCACCGGACGCTGTAGCTGTATGAGAAAATCAAGAATTACTCTCATTTGGACCGATTATTGAGCAACAAGTCGGAAAGTTAAGCAAGAAGGCAAAGAATGAAAAACAATGCAATTTAACCTAATCTTAACCCGAAAAAGAGAATAAAAAGACTCAAACATGACTCGATTATGTACAAATTCGTAACAAATACGTATGAATCATTGACTTAGATGTGGGTGCAATTTCATAATCTCAGTTACGAGTATTTGGATGCCAAGATTCTTAATGGTATTGCTCATGCGATCAAGAATCCAATATGCATTAATAAGTACACACTTAATAACACATTATGTTATTATGCTCGTGTATTGGTGGAGGTTGACTTATATGTGCCATTTCCTAAGTGGATCTTATTATAAAGAACGGGGCATTCTCATTTTATGACTTTTGTTTTTTTAGGACTTTTCAGATTTTCGAAAACTTGTGGTTTGGTTGGTCATGTTGACCGGCTTTGTCCCTCAAATGCTACCCCCAAATGTCAGGGTCAAAGTTGTTTGAGGAGGTTTTGACCAGGCACCGAAGCTACCGGTGTGGCCAATTATGCTATAACCTTTTCGAACATGGCTTCAGTGGTCAAAGCTACTACCACTAAAATCACGAGTGACAAAGGTTCTGTCGGTGTGACTATCGGTGTCCCAACCGCTACATTTTCCATCAACTCTAATTTGGTAGTAGATGATAGTGTCTCTTTGAGAAAGATTATTGATGTCTCATGTGTTTTGAATTTTTTGGTTAGTGACATGGGTGTTAGTCGTACCAAGAATATTTATAAGTTTGGGATGCTCGGTAGTTTAATTTTGGTGGATACTGACTCTCTTGATAGTTCAAACTGAGAGGATTCTTCTCCCTTGACTCTTTAGGGCTTCACCTCAGCATCTACAGGGGACGACTTGTCCTCCACCAAGCATGCGCTCTATAGAAGCAGGTGATAGACTAGCTTGCTTCCAATATTCCTCTTCACTTAGCTCTCCGTATCCTGTATAAAACACCACTTTTGGCAGGCCATAAGTTTGGTAGGTTGGGAGATTTGAGCTAACTCAGTTAACTTGGAACATCCTGAATTTATTTCAAACTCTAAGATAGGGTCACAAGATGTGTTGTTATGAATCTTTTTCATTGGAATATTCTGGGAATTGGTTTGGATTAATCTCATTCAGATCTTAACTCTATTGTGACTTAGTAAAGCTAGACTTTTTGTGTATTGTGGAGCCAAATATTTATATTTTATCTATTTATAGTTCTTATTTGTGTTCCATCGGGCTCTCGGCGGTTGTCATTAATACTCGTGCACATATGTGTTCGAATATTTGGATCTTTGCTTCTCGTTCTTTTGTTGCAGTTTTGACCATATCTTTATGACATGTCAACTTGTTGTGATTAATGTTTTCTTTCCTTGTCTTTTCATTTGGGTATTGTTCATGGTTGTAACTCCTGCGAGGTTAGGCATTTGTTGTGGTCAGATTTATTAAGGTTTCGTTCGCATGAGATGTTTATGTGGTGACTTTAATGCGGTTTTGGGGGCACACAAGTGATGTTGCATTATGTCTCAGGGTGTGATTTAGTGTCTCAAGTTGTTAGATGATGACCAATTTATGGATTTGATCATAGGGGGCACACTTACAGTTATAAGGATATGGTGATTAATGTGAAGCACGTCGAGTCCCGGTTGGATTGTGGGATCACTATGGAGGAGTTTATTGATTTATGGTATTCAGTTTTTGGCATGTTTGGACTCGGCTTGCTTTAGACCATAATTCCATTTCCTTCTCAGATTGTTCAGGTTTTATTCCAAGCCCTTGGCCTTTCTGGTTTCAGTCTATGTGGATTCGAGATTCCTTTTTTCTCGATATAGTGCGTTCATCTTGAAGTGAGGGTTTTCCCGTGTCCGACCTGTGGCGTCATCTTATTGAGAAACTTAAGCGTATTAAGGTTCTTAAAGGGATGGAATGAGGCCATCTTTGATAACATCATCCATAACAAGTGGAGTTATTTGCCTCTTTGGGTGTTCTTTAGGGGGATATTGAAGCCTAAGGCTAAAACGATGAGTTCTTTTGTCAAGAAGTTGAGACAACACCACTACCTTAAGACATTTTAGCCAAAGAGTTTGACTTGGCTCAACAATGTAGCCGCATTTGGGTATTGTAATTCCTCGTTCTTCCATTGCAGTCTCAAGATTCGTGCGGGCCAGAATGTCATATCTTTTCTCCATATTAATGGCGTGCTTTGTCATAAACACGTTCAAATTGCGGATCATAATGTTACTTACTACCAGGATCTTTTGTTGCATCTTTCACTCCACCGATGGGAATGTTTGATTGAATTTCGGGTCTTGTTCTGATTTCTGTCACCACAACTCATAATGATTGTATTGACGACCATCATCCGAGGATATTCAGGCTGCAATTCTCGATATGGATCATAATAGTGCCCCTAGCCCGAATGGCTTTCACAGGAGGTTTTATCATCACGTTTTGGATGTTATTTCTATTGATTTGGTTTAGGTGGTTCAATCTTTCTTTAATTCGAGTGCGTTGCTCATTGTGCTGTGTAACAACCATACATCCAATGCATATTTTATTTATTTATTTATTTTATCATCGTGCATTAAAAATATAATCTTAGTTCCAAGCTCATCGCCATAAATTATTTTCTACTTTTAATTTTGAATTGATTTAAGAAATTCTATTTAATAGGATTTCTAGAACGACTGTTAATTTTATTATATACCTAAATTTTAAAGACTAATAAATTCTAATCGTATTCTATATAAATTATCATAAATTATTTTAAAATCTTATTATAATCAAATTAATAAATTTTAATTTAGATTTCTAAAATTATTATAATTTATTCATATCATAGTTATTTTAATAATTTAAAGTACTATTGGGTCGTTCACGAAATTATTCGGGTTAAGTCTTAAGTCGTCTAGTAAATCGATTATTTCTTGGACTTAGAAACGAGCCCAATAACTAGCCCGAGTCCACTAAACCTCAGCTCTAACCTTCCATAATTAAATCCTAAGCTTGGTTTATAAAGAAAAATCCAAAACGTCATCAACTTTTACAAGCATTCTGCATACGGCGGCATTAGGTAAATTACTTTTGTTTTTCAGACTTTTCTCAATGAACACCAACAATCAAAATCAAGTTCTCGATCGACAGCCTTTTTCCCATCCCTCCAATTAAACCCCCAGCTTTTTGCCAACCTTTCAATTCAACCCCCAGCTTGCCAAAAACCTCAATCCAGCCCCAAGACATTTTATATAACAGCAACCCACTCCATTTTTATTATTATTATTATCATTATTATTTTTATTATTATTATTATTATTATTATTATTATTATTATTATAAATTTTAAAGATGAAAAAACTAATTAAATATATTTTCTAATTGATTAGGTGGCGAGCAATACGGAACTTAGGATTTCAACTACGTGCATCTCACTCAATTTTCCACGACATTTTTACGAGGTAGGGACCACCTACTTGTCTTGTGTTAAATTCTATGTGCTCAAATCTACGTGCAATGTATATCATGAAATTTATGTTTATAAATTAATATAGCCGTGGACCGCAAAAGTTGTCCGTGACCGTGGAAAAGGGTCATTGGGTTTATCTCAGCGTGCTAT
>BMAC01000106.1:718676-793676 GCA_014905375.1 Phtheirospermum japonicum | reverse complement strand
TAAATACTAAATTGATGACAAAAACCTGTTTTGCCTTCATTATCTTTTCTTTTAATCAAATTAATAAAATCTTAATTAATAAGAAATAAGAGAAATCAGTGATAAATATATAAACATAAAATAAATCTTAAAAAATTATATAATTTATATATTTATTATTATTAATTTAATTTATAAAAATTAATAAACTCGAAGATAAATATAAAAATATAAAATGAATCTTAAAAAATAATAAAAATATATTAAAATTTAAATGAGAAACTCTCTTATAAATGTTTTTTGGATTTTCTACCTTTATTATATATTTTTTAATATTTATATTATGTTTTTATATTTATAAATGATTTATATTAATTTTTTATTGATTAAAATTTTATTAATTAGATTAATGAAAAGATAAAAGAAAAACAAAAAAAAAAAGAAAAGGGAGAGCAAAACAAGCTTTTTCTTTAATTTAATTTTTATAATTATAAAAAAATTGATAAGAAAATATAGAATAATACCACATCACCAAAAAAAACTCGATCGGACTCTTTTTGTACTTTTTCTATTCAATTGGCCAACTTAACAGATGTGGTTTAAGAATGGTCAATGTCACATACTTTTTTTGAAATATGGTCTATATAATGGATCAAAATAAATTTGCCCCCTAATATTTTTCTTCAACTTAATGATTACAATTAAAAAAAAGTGATAAGAAGGTATTGAATCATGTCACGTCAGCAAATAAGCCTGGTCGGGTTTTTTTTTTAACCTTTTTTGATGAATTGACCAACTTAACAGATATTATTTGATAATGACCAACGTTACGTACTTTTACTTAAATGTGGTCAATATAATGGATTATAGATGAAAAATTTCCCCCCATTTTACTACTCAGATTGGTGAGGCACCAAAGTACAAAGGATTCATGTACAAGGATTGTTTAGCCTTGAGTATAAGAAATAAGACTCATCCATCTTTCGAGGCCTGAGAATGAGATCAACATCACCCACTATGCAATCTCCACCGATTGATGATAAATTATTTTCGATATTGAAATTTAGTTGTTAATTCAATCTCTTTAAACTTTGTGGAAATTCATGTATATGCTATTTTTGGAAATTTGTTTGATAGGTTTTGAGACATGTTTGACCAAAATAACATTAAGTGGCCCCGTTATCAGTACAAGATCAATTCTTATAATGTCATGTAACAGTGTAAGATTACAATTGAGTTGTTGAAATATTACAAGTCATTCGGAATTCACACAATAAAATTGCAATCACAGTTCAATAAATTGTAACAACCAAAAATAAAGATTTAAAGAACAGGTGTGCAGAAGAGAGACCTAACATCAGAATGAGAATCCATAGTCTGGATTACAACTATTGAAAATGAAATTAGTGCCTTATACTTTATACATGATAATTAAAATTAATACCCTTATATAACTTTATCCCTAAATGTCATGAAATAAAAACTGTCATTTACTCTTTTAAACATAAAAAGATTTAGGAAAATTTATCAAATAGTCCTCCAAGTGTAGGTCCACTTGTCAATTGCAGTTGACGTGTTCATGCATTATTCGAGCATGTAAATGGCCTTTTTTTTACATAAGATCAATTAAGTCATATCTTATTCAATCGGTTCCACTGTTTGGTAGGTTACAAGATTTGGATCAGGGGCGGATCTACCATGTTACTTGAGGGGGCCACGGCCCCCCCACAAAAATTCGAAAACCCTAATACTATTTTTAATTTTTTATTATTTGTAGTTATATATAAATTGGCCTCCCAAATCTTATAAATTTGTAGTTTGGTCTAATGGTTTGTGTGCTTATTCTCTTCTCAAACAAATGGTTCATGGTTCAACTCTTACTCTTGCCCATTTTCCTTCTTTTTTATCTCTTATTTATCTCTTATTTTTCTATCTTTTTTATCTTTATTATTATATTCCTTTTTATCATTTGTTTTTTTTTAGTTTCCTTCCTTTTTAGTTTCTTTCCTTTTTCTTTCTCTTGGTCTCTTGTTTTTCTATAATTTTTTTATCTTTCTTTTTATTTTCCTCTTTCTCATTTGTTTCTTTTCTGTTTCCTTCTTTTTACTTTCTTTTTATATACTAATTCATATATTCTTTATCCTTCCTTTTCTTTAACTTTTATTTTCCTCTTTCTCATTAACTAAATTTAAAAACAAAAATATAGAATTAAAAACATCATCCCTATCTCTTTCTCTTTCTTTTTATTTTTCTTTTTCTCATTATTTACCTTAAAAAACAACAATATACAAAAAATATCACCAATTTCTCTCTTTCCTCACTTTTTTTTTCTTACCCTATTCTCACAAATTAATGGTACCAACTTAAAAGTAAAAATATATATTTCTTGTTTTCCTTCACCCCTCTCTAGCTCCTTTTTTTTTCCTTCTTACTTTTTATTTCATATTCTCTCAAATTGATCGTAAGGTAATATATATTTTTTTCTTGATATAACACGAGTCGATTTTCGCCATTTCACCAAATTATTTTTGTCTTTTAATACGCGACCTCCCCAAACTAAGAATCCTGGATCCGCCCAGGATGACATACAAACAATCATTCCACCACCAAACAAGCTCCCACCTGGAAGACCAAAGAGGATGAGGTACTTTTTCCAAAGCGAGCATATCCCCAAGAGAATAAAATATGGTAGACATGGGCGCCTTGACAATCATAACAAAAAAAAAATTGTGTCGAACTAATACCTTGATTATGTCTCAATTATTCTCACCCATGTTTTTATTTGTCTCAACGTGTTGCACTTGCATTTCAAGTTGGGGAAAAATACTTTTTGCAACCTGTACTATAGGCGTTTTCACGCTTTGCAACCAAATATTTTTTTCGTTGTCAACTGCAACCTGTACTGCAATTTTGCAACCTAAACTTTTTTTTCACGCTTTAATTTTTACGCTCTAGGTTGCAAAATTATAGTACAGGTTGCAATTGACAACGAAAAAAATATTAGGTTGCAAAGCGTGAAAACGCCTATAGTACAGGTTGCAAAAAATATTTTTCCCTTCAAGTTAAGTCTCAATTTTCTTATCTACACGATTATACATTACATTCCTATTTTGGACTTATGATAAATAGTATGGAGTTATTTGGTTCATTCTACTTGTAGTATCGAATTATATAGTTATTTGTATAAAGTAGTTTGGATTTTTCAGATTGTGTTCTAATATTGGATTATTTTGCATATGAGAGTGTCGACTTATCTAATATTGGTACAAATTAATTTGGAACTTTCTCGTTGCTGAAGATATTGCAAATATAGTGTATACCTTAATAAAACTCGGTATGTTTTATGCACTTTTTCAATTATATTACTAAATTTCAAACTAGTTTATACATATAGTTTGAATTATATACATTCTGTATAAAATAGTTTCAAATATTCAGATATTTTGTAATATTGGATCATTTTGCATATGGAGTGTCGAATTATCTAGTATTGATTTTTTTTAGACCAGAAAATGTTATAACTATAGTGTCTTCATCAAATTCTGATTATTTCTTCTTAATTATTTTGTATGTAGTATGGACCTTTTCAATTATTACCAACTAGTATTTTTTATTTATTTTTTGGTATACAATCATTACAAAATTAGTAACTCGTGTCACCATTTCTAACCAACTAGCATTGATTATTTTAGGATACAAAGTATGCCAGATATCACATTCCGTCAATACAACAAATCGGGAAACCTCACTCCTGAATTGAAATTTTGAACTACTTAGGTGTACTAGTGATACAGAGTAGTTTGGAGTTATTCAGATCATTTCCATCTACTGTAGCATCAAATTTTCTAATTGTAGTTCGAAGTAGTTTTTAATTATTAATATAGAGTAGTATGGAGTAATTCGAATAACTTTCACATATAGTAGTATCATGTTTCCTAATAGTGGTTCCAAGTAGTTTTAGATTATCACCATATGGTACATTAGTGAAACAAAGTAGTCTGGAGTTATTCGGGTCATTTTGACTATTGAAGTATTGAGTTATCTAATAGTGGGTTCAAAGGAATTTGGATTTTCTGGTTCCAGAAAATGTTTACAAACTATTGCGTATCAATCAACTTTAAATTTTTCTCCTTTATTTCTTTGTGCGTTATGGACCTTCTCAGTGATATTAACAACTAGTATGAGATTTTACTACTAGTTCTAAACAAGCATTACAGAAACTAGAAACTCATGCCACCATTTCTTGACAAAGTCATTATTACCCAAACCCACCATTTTTTCAAGGTTTAAGGTAGTGTTGAATTTATATGTTGTTTTGCCCTTTTCAATGATATTTCAAACAACTATAACGGATTTAGTTTTTGTAACTACATATATACAAATATTAAGAAAATACTAAGTAGGTTATTCTGGTCATTAATACCCAATGTCACAGATCATAATGAAATTATAACTGTGGGTACAAAGTAGTTTAAAATCTACATTATCCATGTTCAGACTATAAACAAATACTCCGGCAAACTAGCATGTCATTATGCAATAATGCTTTGAGGTTTATTTTAATAACCCACTCACGCATCATAATTTAAGGAGAACACATACCATCTAATAAATAGGCCACAATCTTGTACTTTAATAGTGCACCCAATCAAATTGGCCCGATTCGGTTAAATGAGAAAAATGCTCATCTCAGTAAAATTGCATTCAACCAAAACATAATACCATAGTATTTGGATCAAGGCATTAATCGATGCCATTGCAAAAAAAAAAAAATAAAAAAAAAATATTAATCGACAATATTCATGCATTTTTTTCACAACGGCGTAACCACTTCTTCAATGAGTTTGGCCTTGAATCTTTTCATGAAATTGATGTCAACATCAAGTTTGAAGTTTTTGCTCATCACTACATTATTTCATGAAATAACATGTAAAAACCGCGTAGTCATTTCTGGAGCATTTGTGCAAAAAACGGTTAGGTAAGTGAACATATAGTTATTGTAGCATATTCAAAACATTTAATATCCTAGATTATAAATGTATAACAGACCTCACACAATTCATAAAATTTCAAACTACTGACACAATTTTCAACATACTCCTACAAACCTCAAACTACTTATACAAATCACTTTCATAGTTCACATAATTCATACCAAAAAATTTCAAATGCATAATTTATATCAGATTTTGGAATCACTTTTAGACCTCACAAATTCAAACCTAATACCAAACACTTCACTTCCAGACTACACACCAAAAAAATAGAAATCCATAATTCAAACTACTCAAACTAATCACTTTTAGATTTCAGATAATTCATAAAATTCTAAACTACTCACAAAGCAAACTACTCAAACAGATCACCAAAATTCTTTTTTTTTTTCAATTTAATTAACTACTCTATTTACTTCTAAACTTAATGCAACCTAAAATCCTTTACGACCATTCCAAACTACTCTAATAAATCAGGATTATCAAACAACACAACACTCACAGTTCAATTACACCAGCAAATTACAAACTACTCTATTAACTTTTAAAATTCTAAATTTTGCTTACTTCCAAAAGAAGTTACATTAGATTCTAAATTGGACAAGAAATTCAAAAAGAGAACGAAATTTATCAATTTCGGCGATTTCAAGCTCTATAATTATAAGAAAAAAAATTTTTGCAAACTATTTTAACACACACAAAAAAAAAAAAAATACAATTGCACGGACTCAAGACAACACAAGAATTTCAATAAGAAAACAAATAAGAAATTGTAAATTATTACATCACAAAAAATTCGCAAATACAGGTACGAAAAATATTGTACTACAAAAAAGAAAGTGCAAATATTCTTACGTGTTTTTTTTTTTGTTTTTTTTTTCTTATTTAGACTCGACTCTCCCCGGGAACTCTGATTCATATATATATATATATATATATATATATATATTATTATATATATATATATATATATATATATATTTCACGTTCAATTTGAAGAAAAGGAAAGCAAATTTTAATAGAAGAAGAAAAACTATACCCACTCCTACCCGACAAGTATTTTATCAATTCTGTACTACTCAAAATAATTGGAGTAAAGCAATATTACTGGATTTTTCTTTGACGCTCTCAAAATCTCAATTTGAGTATTATGAAATTAGCGAATCAGCGGAAGCGGCCCGAGGAATAAAGGAAAGAGGAAACCCTACATGGGATTATTAAAGAATGAATTCAAGGATTTGTTTTTCGAGATTTGGTGGGATTGTTTTTCTGGCTTTCAATTGTATACTGGGTTAGAAAACCTCCGCTCTTGATACATATTAGACCATGCAATATGGGTTTGTTACGTTGGAAAATACTTTTGAATAGAAATTGATATATGAGAAGAATGAGCACGATTTTTTGTGTGATATTGGGGGGACTGATTATTAGAGATAGTCTAGTCTAGTCTTAATGTTAATAAAGTATTCTGGAGATTTTAAAATTGATAGGAGTATTAGAGATAGTAATTTCATTTATAGGAATATGTAGGAATTCACTTCTTTTTTTTTTTTTTAATTTTATGAACTAACATGTGCAAAATAACCATACCATTTTATGCACATGGGTGGCTTTCAATTAATCAATCTCTACTTTGCATTAAATTAATGTTTGAATAAAAGTAATTATAAAAACTTAAGATTTGTACAGTTAAAAAAAATAAACAATATAAAAAAGGTCCTAGAACAACTATGAAACATGTTTAGTATATTCTATTATTGTTGCTTTATTTAGGTTTAGTACCGTTCTACTTTTTAATTCGTGGATGTATTGTGATGATAACTTTATAAGTTTCGGAACCAAATTTTGTTTGGATTAGAAAATAATACGCATTCTATTTTCAGTTTACACTATTAATGAAGCTGGCTTTTTCTGCAATTCAGGGTTTTTTGTTTGTTTTATAATATTTGACTTCCCATCTATTAAATGAGTTAAAAAGTTTGACAAATCATTCTTATTTATTTTAAGGTAATACATATTAATTTTACTAATCTAATATTTATTTATTTTGATTAAGTTATACAAAATTGTGAAATTCTACATCATTTAATATTCTCTTATGAATTATAATTGGGAATTGGTACTACTTAATATTATAGAATTGAACTAAACATTTAAACCAACAACTTCTAACTATGTCAGATACCATGCCAAAGAAGACTAGAGTGAATCTATCTAATACAAATGAAGAAAACTTTCGTGCGCCATCTGCATCGAGTGCATCAGATTTGGGGGAAAAAATCAAATCATTCCCAAAATAAAAGCGGGATGGCCGCCTCTAAGAACAAATCTTGCCATTCACGGTAATCATGATAGCACTAATTCTTTATTAAATTTCTATTTCATGTGAAGTCTTAATTTTAAATTTAATTATTATATTGTAGACTTATGTTCATAATATAACATGATTCAAATGAACATGACTATAGAAAATAATTTTACATTTAATATTATTTTATTGACTATCAACATGTTTATGTATCAAAAATAATTCGACCACTTTTTTAAAATTAAATTATGTAAGAATGTGCAATAAAATATAATTTAATATTTATTTTATTGAGTATAAACATGTAATTATGAAATATTTTTATGATTCAATATTTTTTATTTGAATTAATCCTATAAAATAATTTGTTTTGTTACTATCTCAGTAATGAACAATTATACATTGTTATATCAAGAGTCATCAATCGTAAGGGTTTAAAAATATTGATCATATATAACACAATAATTTATTTTTATTTAATAAACTAATTATGTGAAATATGAGTTTATTGATTAAAAAAGAAAAAATATTATTACAAGAAATTATAACTATGAAAAAAATTATATTGTGAAATATGAAATAATTAGTGGAAAAAAGAAGAAAATAATATTTCAAGAAATTATAGAATATGAAACAAAATGGGTGATGAATAACGCGCAGCGCCCAAGCTAATTCTATCACAGGTCAAGGTCATGTCTATACAACCCAAAGATTAACAATAGTATGATCGAGGCCAAAGCCCAACAGTCTTCAAGTTATGCCTTCCCTGGACCACGGGTTGATTCCGAACATAACCTGCGACTCAAACACTTTTAAGCTAAAATTACAATGCTTATAATACCGATGTGGGATAGTGTCACTCCTTGATTTTTCAATGCCTCTACAGCCTCAATACATATCACTCCTTCATCCCATAAACACACACACACACACACACACACACACACACACACACACACACACACACACACACACACACACACCACACACACACACACACACACACACACACACTGATGGAGTCCTTCATTCCCCTTTCTTAATTTTCGTTATTCAAATCAAAAGAAATGGCATGGAGGCAAAATGTCGAGTTTGGTGTGGGAAGACAAAAATGCAGTTGTGATGTTGATGTCGTCTTTAGGACAATATGGACAGACCTCAATCCTGGGAGGAGATAAATAAGTTGTCCAAGATTCTGTGTAAAGTGTGTTGATTTGAAACCCTAATTCTTGAATTTCTTTTTTATTCGTTGTATTAGGGTTAATAATAAATTAGGGGTTTGAGGGTGTGTATGAAATGTTAACATGTGGTCGATTAAATGGAGATGATTTAAAATTGGGGGTTTAGGGTTTGTATGAGATGTTAATTTTTCAACTTCTTTATGACATTGGTTAATTTTTCAACTTCCTTGCTTAATTCCACATGGAAGCATTCAATCAAAACATAATGTAAATATTTTCTTTCAGACAACACGACACGATAATGAATTGCAACAGACATGGAAAAAGTATTGCACAACACTCACCAAAATATCAAATTCTCCACATCTCAAGCAACTTTAAACTCTAATCATAAACATATTTTATACAAACACTGTGAAGCGAAGAAAGACATATAGGGAGGCGCTTGACCTGTAACAATGGTTCAAAGAAGCCATGATTCATCAGAAGGTTTTTCGATAACCTTTCGAATTTTGATTTTGAAAACAAATAAATTCGAGGGAGTTGGGGGGCAGAAGAATGCGAATAACTCATCCATTCTAAACCAATTTGGAGCTTTTTCCGTAGCTCTTTTCTCCATTGAGTGTCGGATATTGTGCGCTTTAGAGAGAGCAATCCATATTATCAGAATTTTCCTTCTCGATCGATCCTTCGTATATGTTGGTGGTTTGATGAATATAATCTATGAATCGAAACGGGTTGAATATGTAAAATTAATTGTTGTTGGGGTTGGTAAATTATTTAGACTAGTTATAGGGTGCATAAATAACTTATTTATTGGGAAGTAATATAATTACAAAAAGAAGGGAATTCAAATTTAATTATTAATTTTATGTTTTAATATTTTTATTTAAATAATAAGAAAAATTATAATAATAATTATAAAGTAAGGTCATAATAGACCTTTTTATAGTATTATAATTAATTAAATGAATAATGATTAATTAGAAAGGGGAACTTGACACATTTCTAGGGGTACTTACGATCATAGTCGTACAATGGGTGTCTAACCGTAGAATTACCCAAGTTTATTTGAATGAAAAAACTTATAAATTTTTTTAATAAGCTATAAGTTAACATATTGTACTTACTAAACATGCACTAAATCCAAATACATCCCATTATTCTAATTTTATACCGATATTTTATTTCATATGTTGGAAAAAATTATCAATTCATCTCCACACCACAAAATCAAGTTAATTTATTTAACCGTTTATGAACATTAATTTTTAACAATCTAAAATATATGTGATTATTTGATATTACTTCTTCATTTAATAACATACTATTAAATTAGATAATGATTGATAAAAAAATTCGGAAAATACATTATCCACATATTCTTGTGTTTTCTCTCATCAAACTCATTTATATACTTTTCGAAAATTAAATAAGCGTTATTACAAATTTTCTTACAAAATTCACCACTCACCCGTCACGTATTTTTAACTCAAACAATTATTTTTAATTATTATTTTACTATAATCATATTACATTAGTATATCCAATCACCCCCCCACCCCCACCCTTTTTGATTCATTGTATTCACGGGAGATTTATTTGGCAAAATCACTCAAAATCTCAATAGAAAGATTTATATTTGATCAATTCGTATGTTAGACCTTTATTTGATGAATAGAATACGATTAATACCACAAATATGTAACTAAAATGAAATTATTTATCATTTGAAATAGTATATTCACCGAGGTTGTAATCTTATAAAAGAAAGGAATTCGATGAAAAAGAATTAAATGAATGTATAAGCTCATGAATTTACATGCGAATAGTGATGAAAATAAATTGTAATTCGTAAAGACGAACACTATACTTGTGCAACGAAAGTTTTAAATTCTTTATAGATCCAACAGATCCATATTGTAAACGAATATATTTATATAATAAATAAACAAGAGAAAGTATGGAAATCTTATAGTATCCAGATCCTAGTTCAACACTAAGGTATCCACGTAATTAAGTTTCCGACTGGAAGATCCAACTTTAGTGTATTGCTATCGTGAAGAAAGCTAGGAAATCTCATGAAA
Organism: Phtheirospermum japonicum; assembly: GCA_014905375.1. NCBI lineage: Eukaryota > Viridiplantae > Streptophyta > Magnoliopsida > Lamiales > Orobanchaceae > Phtheirospermum > Phtheirospermum japonicum. The sequence continues at coordinate 783,127 of BMAC01000106.1, read as the reverse complement.
GCTATTATGATGTTTCTCTAAGAACTCATTAGACAACTTATGACTTTATGTTATATTTATACCAGGTACATAAGAGAACCCTAATCCTAAAAGGGTTGGGTTGTCCAAGACATAGACCCAAAATAATCTTGGCCCAAGTACCTTTATTAATATAACATAGATAATTAAATTCAATGCAATTTAATTTAATTAAGTAATTTCTATCAAATAGAAGTCAACATCATGATTATTAATAATTAAATATTACAATTCGAAATTGAGTATTTAATACTTTTTTGATACACTCTTAAGTCAGAAAAGTAATTGCATATAGTGTGACCCTATACACCTTTATATATGATATCAATCCAATGATGATACAAAAAAACTCATAGACGGCTTAGTTAGACGAACTCAATATATAAAGAACATTCACTTGAACTCGGCGAATTATAACCTTTATACAAAGTTTTGGTGAAATTCTTTTCAATACGAATCACTCGATTAAGCTTAAGATTTATCCAAGTATCTATATCAATAGCTTAATCAATTTATCTCATCTTTATTAGTCGACAACTAGACCATACCCAAATACTATATTAAATATGTTTATTACATTGACCAATGACTTTTATTAACCTAATCTGTAGATTATGAGTGGTCTATCTCGAAATTCCAATTGAGAAATGAATTATTTCTTGTCTCAACTACCACCTTCATTTACATCATGATGTACCCAACACAAGCCATATCAACCCCAAAAGGGGTGCAAGCATTGGTCATGGTCAAAGTACACCACTCAGCAAACAAGATGTGTGTTGACCTCAAGTCAAAAGATTATCACACACTTTATACACCGATAAGTCTATAGACATAAAATAAATAACTTATCATCAGGGTTTATCAATACTCTATAAAGTATCCATATGTCCATCATGAATAACAGTTATTCTCACTCGTGAGACTAACTGCACTCTCTAAGAATGTGATGCAGAACACATGCCAACATATATTATATTATTAATATCCCAATCTTGACAATCATTATTCGGGGCTATTATAAGAGTAATGTTCTATCACTGACATCTCACCAAATGAATGACAACATTAACTCACGGGAACATTTATATGAATAATTACAAACAATCAAAACAATAATTCAATAAATGCATTGCCATATATATAACTATATATATAATAATTGTGATCAAGTATAATATCTTTAAATATGATTGTCTCTAGGACATTTATACTTTCAATCTCCCACTTGGCCTAGATCAAGCGCCTACATATCTAATATCCAGGTTTACAAAATGTTCATCATGTTACCAAGAACATGATGGCTTGAAACATGCTCTACTTTAATTTCCCCTATCTCCACTATTTCCTTGATCAAGTGGTAGCGTCTTAGTACATGCTTGTTACTATTCGTGGATCTCGATTCCTTTGCTTGCACAATAGCACCAGTGTTGTCATAATACAACGGTAATGATGCTAGGAAATACCTCTAATTCCTTACGAATTCTTTTATCTTGACAGCTTCTTTGAATGCCTCTTATGCAGCAATGTACTCAGCTTCGATTTACCAAATCAGCGGTAGTAGTTTTCTTGGAACTATTCCAATTTACTACCATATCATTGAAAATGAAGGCATATTAGATTATAACTTATAGTCATCATGGTTTGTTTGGAAACTATCATTAGTGTACACAGTAATTTCCAATTTCTTTTGTCTACCATAGTCTAAAAATATTCTTTAGTTCTTCTAAGATACTTAAGAATACTTTTGACTGCTTTCTAGTGTTCTTCCCTATGATTCTGCTGAAATCTTCTAGTCATGGTAAGTGCATGGGCCACTTCTGGCCTTGTGCATATCATGGCATACATGATAGATCCTATTGCCGATGTTTATGGGATCATTTCAAGTTCCTTATTAGTAGATAGACCATCCTTCTTTGATAAATTGATACCATGACTCTTTGGAATATATCCCCTGTTGGAATTTTCCATAGAGAATCATCTTAATACTTTATCTACGTACATGGACTTTGAAAGCCCCAATATTCTATTAGGTGTATCTTGGTGGATCCTAATTTCAAGAATATAATAGGCTTCACCCAAGTCCTTCATCATGAAGGTGCTGGACAACCAATCCTTTAATGATTGCATGACAAGAATATCATTTCCAATTATTAATATGTCATCAACATATATAATAATAATAATAATAATAATAATAATAATAATAATAATAATAATAATAATAAAAGTAATAATAATAATAATAACAACAATAATGATAATAATAATAATAATAATAATAATAATAATAATAATAATAATAATAATAATAATAATAATAAGACTCTCTCTAATGCGTTTACTATAAATGCAAGGATCTTCTTTGTTTCTAACAAAATCAAACGATTTGATTGCTCTGTGAAAACAAATGTTCCAATTTCTAAAGGCTTGTTTAAGTCTATAAATAGACTTTTGTAGCTTGTATACCACTTTGGGTTTCGATAAAGATGTAAAACTCTTTGGTTATATCATATACACTTCCTCGGTTAAGTCACCATTGAGGAAAGTGATTTTAACATCCATCTGCCAAATATGGTAAATCATAGTATGCAACTATAGCAAGTAAAATACTAATAGACTTGATTTCCACAACTGGTGAAAAGGTTTCATCATAGTTAATTCCTTCTCGTTGCCTATAACCATTTGTTACCAACCTAGCTTTGTAGGTTTGTACCTTGCCATTTGCATCGATCTTCTTCTTGAATACCCATTTGCATCTAATGGGTCTAACCCTAACTTACAAGTCAACAAAGTTCCAAACTTGATTTGTGTACACCGAGTCTATTTCTATATCATGGCTTCAAGCCACCTCTTTGAGTCAATGTCTAACATAGCCTCAATGTAAGTTCTAGGTTCATCATCATCCATAATTTCTATGTCACCTTGACCCTTTACAAGGAAGTTTTGTCTTTCCGATCATCGATGAGTCCTAGTAAAATTACAAAGTTGGTTATCTTGTGTTTGAGTGTTTAGGTCAAGAGAAAGTTCTCATGTGCTGGATGGTCCAGCACTTTGAGATCCCTCGGAAGTGTCATCAACATAAACTTCTTGAGGAGAGAGTTATGCAACCATTGTCTGGTCTTCCATCAGCTGCGATGATAAATATTGCATTACTGCATCAATTCTATCAATACTCTCACTGGCTAAATATTTTCCTCTAAGTGACAAGTCTTTACCATAGGAATGACCCGAAGCTCCCACTTAATTCTTGTCTAGGTCATTAGACAAGTTCTCAACCTCCATGTCACTTTGTGGTTCTTGAATTTTTCTTCAATTTCTACCTTTGACTCCTTTCCTTGTAGACATAGTCTTCCTCAAGGAAAGTCACTTTCCTAGAAACAATGACCTTATGTTCTCCAGGATAATAGAAATAGTATCCTCGTGTTTCCTTAGGATACCCCACAAAATAACATTTCTAACTTTTATGTTCTAACTTGTTAGTCTGCATCTTCTTTACATATGCAGGGCAACCCCAGCTTCGCATGTGCGTAAGTGCTGGATTCTTGCCATGTCATAGCACGTAATCATATCTAATAAGACTCGATTTTTCCTATCAGAAACACCATTCATTTGTGGTGTTCCAGGAGGTTTCCATTGCGATTGGAACCCATGAAATTTTAAGTAATCAATAAATTCTTTACTCAGGTATTCTCCTCCTCGATCTGATCGAAGAGTCTTAATACTCTTTTCAACTTGTTTCTCTACTTCTAACTTATACTCCTTAAACTTCTCAAAAGCCTCTGAATTGTGCTTCAAAAGATACACATGACCAAACCTAGAGAAGTCATCAATAAAAGTAATGAAGTATGAATAACTGCCTCTAGCTTGAGTAGGGAAAGGTCCGCATACATCAGTATGAACTAGCTCAAGCACCTCTTTTGCTCGTATGCCTTTTCCAAAAAATGGCTTGTTGGTCATTTTCACTTTGATACAAGATTCATTGTCCATAAGACTCAAAGGTGTTAAGAAGTATAACTTTCTTAACCTTACGACTCTTGTTTCATTTATGTGGCCAAGCCTACAATGCCATAAATAAGTGGGATTATTCATATTACTTAACTGTATACGTTTGTTTTGCACAATGAGAATGTCACAACTACAATAAAGCACATATAAACTATTCACAAGAGGAGCATTTCCATAAACAACACCATTATGCGTAAATAAATAATTATTATTAGAAAAATGGAAGTAAAACCCTTCAATGTCTAACATTGGAATGGAAACAATATTCTTGGTAATCGATGGGAGAAAATAAAAATTATATAAGTAAATTCTATGACTCAAGGGTAAGTCTAATATATAATCCCTACACGCTCGATACAGGCAAACCTCCCATGGTCTAACCATCCTGCTGTCACTTAGCTCCTACACATTATTACGAATGTGTGTTCCATAACCGGTATCAAATACCCAACAGTGAGAGTTATTAATAGACATATTTACCTCAATGACAAACATATATGAGGAGCCAGAAACATCTAATGCTTTCCACTTCTCATAGTCTCTCTTCGAATGTCCCTTTTCTTTGAAATATAAGCAGACATCTTTAGCTAATGTTGAATTCTTATGAGCACCCCCTTTCGGCTGCAAAGCCACAGGCTTAGGCCCAACCTTAGCTTTCTTTTTCTACCTTTTCTTACCTTTCAGGTTAGGTCTAGCAGACGTACTTACCATGAGTACGGCTTTGCCCTTGGAGGTGGAAGACTCATAGGTCTTAAGCATGTTATGAAGCTCGGGAAGCTTCACTTTCATGTTGTTCATATTATAATTCACAATGAAATTATCAAATGAACTAGGAAGCGAGTTCATGATCAAGTTGACTGAGATATTTTCTGGTAGTTTTATTCCAATCGAAGCTAACCTCTCAATCAACCATATCATCTTTAAGACATGCTCAGATACCTTGCCCCCATCATGAAGCTTGCACTTAAAAAGATCTCTTAGTAGCTCATACTCCATAGTTTGAGCTTCTAAAGCATAGAGACTCTTCAAATGCTCCAACATTTCATAAGGAGACATGTGTTCGTGCTGCCTTAGTAACGCTGTCATTATCGCAGTCAACATGACACATTGTGCCGAAGTTACATCATCCTTATGTTTCCCATGAATATCCATGTCAAACTTTGCATATTTAGGAAAATATTTATCAAGAATCTCATGAACAGTTGTGTCCAACACATACTTAATCTTTTTCTATCTCAGAACTAAACACAGATTGCACAACCAATCCATAAAGTTTGGTCCAATCAACTTGTTTGTTTCAACCAAGTATTTAAATGATAAATTCAACATCTTAACTAATCTGGAGAAAATAAATAGAGCAGAAATTAAAATTTTAATTCTAATTCTAATTCCCATGGTCATAATTTGGGTTAATTAATAAGGACTTTAATAATTAGCTCTCACTATTTTAACATACTTTACAACCCCACGGTAGAATACGGACTCATATCAAATATGATTATAGCGATCCAAGATCCACGTTCATACTATTGTAGCGTCTGCTAAGGCTGATGACCACAATAGCATAATGGGTAGGTCTCCTAACCAATTATAGACAATTATAAATCTTGGTCGATTGAATCCAATCCAATCTCACGCCCTTAGTTGATTCCGACACTAGGGCGACAAGAAAGAACTAAGTCAGTCAATCCCATTACACGACTACAAACATATGCATCTATGAGCAAGCCTTAACCTCGTCGGCCGGAGCAAACACTAGGGTGAAAATACTCATGGACAAAAAAGGTTTCGTACTCACCCAATTGTAATGGACAGCGCGTTCATCCAAGATGAGACTCCTATTTTATTGAGGAACACTATTTGGGGTATAACCATTAACAAGATTCAAATGAAAAGTAGACAATTATTGGGCGCTGCGTACCCATAATTTATAAGCAAACGATCCGATAAATACTGGGCGCCGCCTACCCAGACAATAAATGCGGACTCTATACTAAAAGTAATATACGAGTCACGTAGACAATTAAGATAATTAGAGAAATAATTGCATAATTAATTAAAATTAAAAATTCTAATTTAATTCCAGTTATCAAATAATGCAATAATATAATAATAACAATGGGTTAATTATTTAAATTTAGAACATTAAATTCCAAATTTAATTTGATTTCTAAATTACTTTAAAAGGTTTTAAATTTAAAAATTATTAAATTCTAAATTTAATTCTTATTTCTACATAATTTTAAAAATACTCTAATTTAGAGATTTTTTAAATTCAGAATTCCATATTTGTTTCTAAAATAATATAAAAGATTTTAAGCAAAAATATAAATTTTCAGAATTTTCTGCAAAGCCTAACAAGGCCTTAACACTTTCTAAAAGTTTTAGGAACTTTTCTGTAAATTTCAGAATTTTGATAATTACAAAAATGCCATTTAGGCTTAAAATAATTTTTTGAAAGTTTCAAGGACCTTTCTGTAATTTTTAAAAAAGTTTTGATAATTATAGAAATGCCATTTGGGCATAAAGCAATTTTCTGAAAAGTTCTTGGGGACTTAACGCAATTTTGGAAAACTCCTAGGCAACCTCATAGTTTTCGAAAAATTTAGGACAATTCTATGATTTTCATAAATTTCTAAAATTACAAATAAGCCCAAAAATATATTAAAGTTTCAAAAGTTTTATCCAAACCCTAAATTTAGGGCTTTCATTTCATGCATCATCAACCACCACCGCCGGTACCAGGCTACGGCCCATGAAGAGCTGAAGCCGCCAGCAGCAGTGGCCAAACAGAAAAGCTCAAAGAGTCGTCGGAATTTGGGAGCGATGCAGTGACATCGACAGCTGGAGAATGCCACCCAGTCGTTCTGCAGCCCCGCCATCTGGAGATTGTCGTCTGCCTAGAAAGAGTCGCTTCGGCCACTGGCTACGCCCAGGCCGTCGACCAGTTGGAGGCGCGGCAAGTTCCAGTCTAGATTACAGCGGAAGGCGCAAGTTCGTTTCCAGAATTCAATTTTCAGTTTTCAGTTTTTTTAATTAATTTTAATCCACTTAAAATAATTAATAAAAAACTATTTTAATAAATCTTTTAATCAAATTAAAGAACAATTAAGTTATAACTAAACCCATAATTAATATTATAATATTATACACATAATTGTTAATACAACCCCGAGCTCTGATACTACTGTTAGAATTCGTAAAGACAAACACTATGCTCGTGTAGCGGGAGTTTTATTTTATTATTTTAGATCCAACTGATCCATAGTGTGAACGAATATATTTATTCAATAAATAAACAAGAGAAAACATGAAAACCTTACATTAAATCCATATTCGAGTTCAACACTTAGGTATCCACGCAATTAATTCTCCGACTACAAAATCCAACTTTAGTGTATTACTATCGTGAAGAAAACTAGGAAATCTCACAAAAGCTCATATTTCTCTAAGAACTCATTAGACAACTTATGACTTTATGTTATATTTATACAAGGTATATAAGAGAATTCTAATCGTAAAAGGGTTGGACTGTTCAAGACATAGATCCAAAATAGTTTTAATCCAAGTACTTTTATTATTATAACTTAGATAATTAAATATAATCCAATTTAATTTAGTTAAATGATTCCTATCAAATAGAAATCAACATCATAATTATTAACAATTAAATATTACAATTCCAAATTAAATATTTAATACTTTTTGATACAATCTTAAGTCGGAAAAGTAATCGCATATAATGTGACTCTATAAGCCTTTATATATGACATCAATCCAAACTCCTATACGACTTAGTTGGACGAACTCAATATATAAAAAATATTCACTTGAACTCGGAGAATTATAACTTTTATACAAAGTTTTGGGAAATTCATTTCACTACGAATCAGTGAATTAAGTTTAAAACTTATCCAAGTATCTATCTCAATAACTTAATCAATTTATCTCATATTTATTAGTTAACAACTAAACCATACGCAACTACTATATTGAATATATCTCTTGCATTCGCCAATGACTTTAGTCGACCTAATATAGAGATTATGAGTGATCTATCTCAAAATCCCAATCGAAGTGATTCTTTCTTGGCTCACCTACCACCTTCATTTATATCATGATATACCCAACACAAGTCATATCAACCACAAAATGAGTGCAAGCATTGGTCATGATCAATGTACACCACTTAGTAAATAAGGTGCGTATTGACCTCAAGTCAAAGGATTATCATCACACGCTTTATACACCGATAAGTCTATAGACATACATGATACATCAAATAACTTATCAGCATGGTTTATCAATACTCTCTCAAGTATCTATGTGTCCATCACGAATAACAATTATTCGCAATCGTAAGATTGTAATGCAGACCACATGCCGATATATACATTATATTCAATATCTCAATATTAATAATCATTAGTAAGGACTATTTTAAGAGTAATGTTTTATCACTAACATTTCACCATATCAATAGCAATATTAAATCACGGTAACATTTATATGAATAATTGTAAATAATTAAAATTATAATTCAATAAAGGATCCGGCGAGGGATAGCTTTGAAATTGTAGGCGTCCGAGAGATTTTTATTGGAATTAAAAAAAAAATAAAGGATCAAATTTCTTATGAAATTGAAATTGGGCTGAGGGATGGGGGAATAGCTGAGAGATGCGTAGATGATTCAGATTTTTGGCCACTGGAGGGGATAGCAACGGCGAGAGCTTCAATTTTGATATATTTTCTGCGCTTTTGGTCTCATATTGGTGGGTGCTCACCAAACCTTTTTTGAGATCCCCTTCAATTTTCCCGGGGTTACGTAATTGTGGGTGTGGGGTGGGGGTGGGGTTTGGGAAAATAAAAAAAGAGAAAAGAAAATTTGTTGGGGATTGGGGAAAAAAAAGAGAAAAGAAAAATTGTTATAAAATTTTGATCAGATTGCTGATCGACATGCCAAGTCAGCAGTGAGAACTTTTTCCCCTCCCCACTTAAGGGAGGGGATCAATTCTGATATACATAATTACTATCAAGTATAATATTTTTAAATAATTATAATATCTTTAAATATGATTGCCATGTTTATACTTTTAATTCGATTATACTAGTGCAATACTCGTGTGTAACACGGATATATATATATAGAAAACAATACACGCACATATATACATTATATTATTGATTATTTAAATATTATATAATTTTTAAAAGAAAATATATATAAAAATAAATTAAAACACATTATTTAAGTCAAAAAACTTACTTATAAATTACATTATGAAATTTATTTACGTAGTCTCGTGATTACATGAGAGACATATTTTTCTATAATAGATGAATATAACTATTAATATTCCGATTCGGTATCCAATTTGGCGGCGACGCGCCTACGCATATTGCTCTCATAATTTTTTATGCACTTCAAATCTTCAACCAACAATTTTCATGTCAACTTGAGAACCCTAAATCATCGATTCTATGTAACAAAATGAAGGAAAATATATAGTTTCAAGAATCTTAAATTCACACAAAGAACAGTAAATCGAATTTAATTACACATGGCCTCTTTTCGCTGCAGGCTCTTTCCATTCGGTTCTCCTCTTTCGGTAACTCAGCTGAATTTACAGAAAGTTAATTAGATTTTAAATTTTGCTTCTTTTTTATGTATGTATCCTTCAAACGCATATGCATTTATTATATGAATGGATTATCGGAGAAGAAATTTATGATTGTGTTTTTATTATATATATATATATATATAAGTGGGTGGGTGGGTGGTTGTTCTTGAAAAAACAACTCGAAATACATGTAAGTTTTCATATGATGTATTATTGGTCTCTTTACTATATTACTGTTTTCCTGATTTACAGTTGCAGAGCACAAAGGTTGGGCATTCTGGACTTGATGAAGGTCTTCTTTTGAATTTCCATTGTGTGCTTGTTTGAAATATGAAATATGAATTATGATTTGAGTCTTCATGTATCTGGAAATGTGTAAAATAGAAAAGTATCTGGGAATTTGGGATTTTCGAAAAATCAATTGAACTTAGTGAGATGCTGGTTCTGTTTTCCAAGCCCCCTTATTTTGTGCCAAAGTCATTCAGTTGTAGTTTCTCGTTGTGTATGTATGTTTGCGTGTTTAGGGATGTGAACAGTGAACTGTTTGTTTCGCTGAATATTGTTTTTGGAATCTTAGGGTTCAGAAGAAACATTCTTCGTAAATTTAGCTCAATTGTCACAACAGAGCAAAGAGTGCTGAAATTAGAAGTAGATGAAGGCAACCAGAATTTAGAGGATGAAATTGCCAAGATTCAGCATGTGTTAAATTCTTTGAAGGAGAGGTTTCTCAAAATACCGGTTGCGTTGCAAGGAATTCCCAAAACAGATCCTAAAGGTTACGAGCTTTTAATATTTTGTTTCATTTAGCTGAAAAGTCAATATCGTCTTCTGGGATAATTGTTTATATTGACATTTTAGGCATATATGTCAATAAGAACGTGAGATTGGACAATATACAAGTGTATGGGTTTGACTATGACTACACATTGGCACACTACTCTGCCAATTTGCAAAGCTTGATATATGATCTGGCCAAAGAGTATTTGGTGAATGAGGTATGTTCGTAATGTTTGTTTCGAGAAGATTTTTAATGTGTCAAGTTCATCCTGTCCACACTACTCAAATATAACAAAATGCAATCTCAACCTTTTTTCTTTGTGGGGCTTTTCAGCTTAGATATCCTGATAGTTGCCTGGAATTTAAGTATGATAATTCATTTCCAATAAGAGGACTGTATTATGACAAGTCGAAAGGATGTCTGATAAAGCTGGATTTCTTTGGATCAATTGAGCCAGAAGGATGCTATTTTGGCAGGCGAAAGGTATTTGCTCTTTTGAATATTGCACCATAATCCTCCATGGAACATATACTGCTGGTGATATTTCTCTTTTATCTTGCTGAAGTTAATAAGGAAATACATCTTAGTTTCAGGGGAAAAAAAAGCGTTATGGTTGATTAGTTTAATCAGTGACAGCTTTATGAAGTTATATAGATAGAAGGTTTAGGTTATGTGTTTCTGAGGGGAGGGAGTTATCGTGTGGTGATATATAGCTAGCCGGTGCAAACAATTTTATGGAATTACTGTGCATGAAAAGTTTGATAAATTAGAAAACCAATAACTTGCACGATATTTTTTTAATGAGTTGGGAGGAGTTAGAAGGGAGGAAGGAATAAATTTCAAACAAAAGGTTCAGGTCTCGAACACTTGTCAACACCCTTATAAAGGGACAATGATACCACTTGAGCTACAAACTCGTGGTAAGCACATACAAATAATTAGTTGCACATTATATAGTGTTTAAATTAGTGAAATATAATTACCTAAATAATATGACAGAGCAAACTGTGTGCAGATACTTTGCGTGAAAAGTTCTGTCAATTTAAAAGCCAAGCACTTTCATAAAAATGATTCTGTTGGTATTTTTACTAAAAATTGGAATGATTCCGATTTAACATCTGTTGGTAAATTCAGAATTCTAGTGGCGTCATCATCAACTGTTGATAAAACAATTATTTCTAAGCTCTTGAACCCTGTCACTATAAACTTTGCAGTGGAATGATGCCGCAGAAAGAAATGTAATAGTCTAACAACTATAAGAGAGCATATTTCCCACCCATCCGACCACACACATGGGCAAGAAATGTTACGAAACTGATTTGTAGAAAAAGCAAAGTTTGTGGGTGCTGCGGAACACTTGTAAATGAGAAAGACATTGACGTGCTTAAAGATTCAAAAACTGAAGGACATCATTCACCTACACTAAAAGATCTTCAGTTAAAGTGGAAATTTGAAACTTTAGTATACGCGCATGGCATATTTTGCAAGGGACACTTGAATATAAAGGGATGTTGACAAAAGGAGAAATTGTGTCCTTGTCTTATCAGATATATACGAATCGTTGAAAGACACTATGACTTCCGTAGTATTTTTCAATTTCTTTGTCAAAACAAGCCAAGAAAAGTACTTTTTTTTTTCTTCAGATATATATGAATCATTGAAAGACATTACAACTTTCGTAGTAATTTTTTATTTTTTTTCCGAATTCTGTAGTGGAAAGACAAATCCATTTGCTCTCAAAAATCCCTACGTTTCTCAGTCAAGATATGTAATTGATGTATTATATTTTCTAGGATTCTGCTTATCATGTTGTATAATTTAGTTTCATATGTATGTTGCTTCATAACTGAAGGATGAAATTTCATGCCTAGATAGTAAGTATGCTCAATTGGTTATGACAAATGGGTATGAAAGAGTACTTATGAAGTTAAAATCTTATGAAACGCAGCTCAGCCGTTCAGAAATCGATGACTTGTATGGTACGCGACATATTGGTCGTGATCAAGCTCGGGGGCTAGTGGGTTTGATGGACTTCTTTTGCTTCAGTGAGGTTTGTTTTTCTCGCTACATCTTCTCTCACTATTCTAGTTTTCCTTTTATGATTCTTCATTTTTATTGAAATGATTTTTATGATATTTTAGCATAATTTATCGTGAATGATTGCTTAAACTTAAATATTTTTGGAATTATTATTACGTACTTCAAGAGAATGAATGCTTGTTATCAGGGATTACTGAACGGTCTGGATTAAAGATTTGAGGTCTTTATATAAACTATCTGAAGTTGTGCTTATAATCCGGAATGAACTGAACTAAATGAGTCAATGAAAAGCAGCTGATTAGGCTTACAAACACATTATTTTGTACATTTGTGTAAACAAGTTTGTTAGTAAGTGTGAAAATGGAAGTTAAGAAGACAAAGGGACATAATAATTTCTGTATATATTTTCTTCATGTTACACTGAGTACAATGATCAGATTTTATACACAAGAGGATCAGAATGATAATAAATGCAACTACAATTTACAAGAGAGAATTTTAAAAGCCACCACTATTTCCTAACGTGCATTTAAACCTATTCTACTTATCAAACCATCAGTCCTACTTGGAAAGTGGAATATTAATATGCTTCTAATTCCAACACTCCCCCTCAAGCTGGAGAATAGGCATTAACTATTCCCAACTTGCATACAATCCTTTCAAAATTTACACTGCATATCCTTGGTGAGAATCTGCAAGCTGCCGTTGTGAAGGTACGAATGGGGTACAAATCAGACCGGAATCAAGCTTCTCCTTGATAAAATGTCTATTCACCTCAATGTGTTCCTTTCGTCTTGCTGAACAGGGTTATGAGCAATGTTGATTGCCGATTTATTATAACAATATAGTCTCATAGGTCCACCCCTTTCGATCTTCAAATCTTCTAAAATTATTAAAGTAGCTCACAAATTCCTTGTGCCATAGCTTGGAACTCAGCTTCAGCACTAGAACGGGCCACCACATTCTGCTTTTTAATCCAAGTTACTAAATTCCCACCAAGAAAAGTACAATATCCAGTAGTGGATCTTCTGTCAATTAAAGGTCCTGCATAATCGGCATCAGTGTAGGCCTCATGAATTGCATTCCCATTTCTTTTATATAAAATTCCTCTTCCTGGAGTACCTTTAAGGTACTGCAGAATTCTATGAACAACCTGCAAATGAACTTCTTTTGGGCAATGCATTAATTGACTAACTAAACTCACAGCAAAGGCGATGTCTGGTCTTGTGTCAGACAAATAAATTAATTTACCAACACAACGCTGGTACATCTCTCTATCCACCACTGCACTCTCCTCTTCATCACCCAATTTAATGGTCGGTTCTATGGGTGTACTTACAAGTTTACCAGCAGCCTTTCCAGTTTCTTTAAGCAAATCTGTGATATATATTGTTGAGATATGAAAATACCTTTCTTGGAGTGAGCCACCTCGATTCCTAGAAAGTACTTCAATTTCCCAAGAGTTTTCATCTCAAATTCCTTTGCAAGATATTGACGTGTTATTGTTCTTCCTGATCATCTCCGGTGACAATGATATCATCAACATAATCCAACAACACTGTCACTCCTCCTGAAGTCAAGTGTTTGATGAACAATGTGTGATATCCTCGACTTTGTTTGTATCCTGAGGTTGTCATAACCTTAGTGAATCTTCCAAACCATGCTCGGGGAGATTGTTTCAGCCAGTATAATGCCTTCTTCAGCCTACAAACAGTATCTTTTTTCCGTATCCAGGTGATACCTGCATGTAAATCTCCTCCTTAAGCTCTCCATGTAAGAAGGAATTTTCACATCAACTAGCTGCAATTCCCAGCCATAATTTGCAGCAAGAGATAATATCCCTCGAACTGTATTCATCTTTGCCACGGGAGCAAATGTCTCTAATAGCCAATTCCATAGGTTTGTGTGAAACCTTTAGCTACTAACCTTGCTTTGTACCTCTCAATGGAACCATCAGCTTTATACTTGACAGTATACACCCACTTACAACCAACTGGTTTCTTTCCTTCCGGTAAAGAAACCAATTCCAATTTTTTTATTTTTCTCCAATGCCTCCAGTTCTATATCCATGGCATGTTTCCACCTTTTATCAGATAATGCCTCAGAAACACTAGTGGGAATAAAGGTATTGTTTAGGTTTACAAGATTTTTTTTTCTAATTAACATCGTTTTATTGAGAGAACTGACATAAAATGAGTTTAATATTAATAACTCATATTCTAATTATTTAGATCAATGTGTTATCTTTAGTTTGATTTCGTCAAATCAAATTCATAGTTACTCAACTTTTGGGGGGAACAAACAGATTCCGTTATCGTCGAGAAAGATGTACACTCGATTGCAGCAAAAATCTCGATCTATCGCTCCAGGCGGAACAACAACAAACTGAACAGTAACCGTTGGTTTATCTTTCTTGATTTTAATCTTGCATTGAGGGACCCGGGTCCCCACTAGCTCGGGCCACTCAAATTTGTAACTCGTCACTTTGCATTTGTCATAAGCACAAGTAAACGAAGCTTTAGACATTTTGTGGGACGTTGGCAAGAAATTTGAGTGTTTTACAATAAAACTTTTGTGCGTGAGAATTTTTGAAACAAAGCGTAGTTTGAGAGAGGATACATTGGTTTTTGGTACATTTCCTAGTTCCTTTTCGGATGGCAATTGGGAGGTCAAGATTATTTTCATCTGTTTCGTTATCTTGTAAAGTTGGGAAATCAGAAAATTGTTACCTGAGGAGTTAGGTCAGACTCTTGAACATACGACATTCAGGAATGACCTTTTGCTTCCTTTTGAACACCAATTTTTTACCCCATTGTGCATCAACTTCAGGTTCATTTTGAGGTGCAACCTCAAGTTCAGTTTCAGTTGAAGAAGGGATATTTGATTGAAGGCTAGGTCGGACATAAGAAATATTTGACTCGAGACTGGGCAGAACAAAAGTTTCCAGATGAATCTTATCTTCTCTCAAATCCTCCCCCTGAAGATAAAGATTAGAGAAATAATCGTTTTCTTCTTGAAAGGTTACATCCCTGGATACAAAATGTTTTTTCGAATGTGGGTGGTAACACTTATATCCTTTCTGAGTGGAGGAATACCCGACAAAACACATTTTAGAGCTCTAGGATCAAGTTCTTCCCTGTCTTGACAATGGACATGGACAAAAGGAACACACCCAAAGACTCTTAGTGTAAGATTATTAGTAATGGACACATTCGGGGAAAAAGAAGAAAGAACATCCATCGGACTTTTAAACCCCAAGACTTTAGATGGTAACTGATTAATAAGATAGGCGGCTGTATAAACCGCTTCTCCCCAAAAACTTTTTGGAACATTTTTTTGAAAAAACAGTGCCCGGGTTTGATCTAAAAGATGCCCATTTTTTCTTTTGGCAATTCCATTTTGCTGGGATGTTTTGACACATGAAGACTCATGAACTATTCTTTCTTTTTGAGAAAAAAAATGCATATCATGATTGAAATACTCCTTGCCATTATCAGACCTAAGTCTTTTTATGTTCGCACAAAACTGATTTTAATCATCGAGAAGAAATTTTGAAAAACAATGCTCTCTTCAGACTTGTGCTTAAGAAGGAAAATCCAAGTAACTCGGGTACAATTGTCAATAAAGGTCACAAACCATCGAGCTCCAGAAATATTTTGGAGTGAAGATGGACCCCAAACATCAAAGTGACCAATATCAAAGGGATCTGAGCTTCTTTTATTACTTAAAGGAAAAGGTACACACTTGTGTTTTGCAATTTCACGCACATTACAGTGAAAACCCTCATTACTGAAACCAGAAAACAAAGATGGAAACATAACTTTGATTGTTTCAAAAGAAGAATGTCCTAACCGTCAATTAAAAAGCAAAATCTTTTCCTTATTAAAGAGTACACACTCTGACAAATATGAGCGAGACAAGTGTTCATCAAGGTAATAAAGGCCAATCGTTTCTGTATGGAAACAAGATGGGTGGACAATTTCGGGACATGAAGGACATTTTTAAGGGTTATGGATGAATTTATTTCAATGTTCCCTGTGCCAGCTACTGTTATAAGCGTGCCATCTTCGCTCGCAATTTTCTTACTGCTAGGACCAGGGAAATATGTGGAAAAATATTTGGATGAAGGTGTCATATGGTCAGTGGCTCCAGAATCTAGAATTCAAAATAAGGGAGATCGTGTTTTGAAACATTAAATCCGAATGGAAGTGGAAGCGTATCTGAATACGCCAAAGTACAAGTACCTGGTGGTTTTCTAGGCTGCTGAGAAATGCTCTTATCCTCTCTATTTCTTTCGGATTAAATTCTTACTTGCAGAACTTGAATTTATTTTGCCCTCTTCTGCAACATAAACGTGGCCACTTTTCTGAGATGATCCTCCAACAAATCCTCCTTTCTGTCCCGACTCCAAATTGGGAGGCTTACCGTGCAGCTTCCAACACTTCTCTTGGGTATGTCGTGGCTTACGACAATATGTGCACCATAACACCCTCTTCTTCTCTACTTTTAACTGCCTGGTTGTTTTGATTTCAGCAACCATGGCTTAATTTTCAAAAGATGGAGACTCGAGCATCAAATTTCTCCTACTTTCTTCACTCCGTACAGTAGCCACTACTTCATTGAAGCATGGAGCTTCTGGTTTTCCAAGGACTTGGATCCTGACTTGATCAAATTCAGTGTTTAATCCAACAAGAAAGTCATAAACTCTATCTTGCTCAATAAAATCCTTGAGCACAGCAGCATCCGCAGAACACTTGGTTTTAATCACCCCATCCAAAGAGATTTTAATGGATTGACATATTCAGTAACAGTTTTGTTTCCCTGCTTTGCTGCCACCATTTTTACCTTCACATCATACAACTGGGCAGCATCTTTAGCTTTGGAATAAGTCTGCTCTATTGCATCCCAAATCTCCTTTGCTGTGCTGAGAAACGTACAAGTATCACTTATTTCTAGAATCACAGAGTTCCATATCCAAGCCATAATCATCGAATCTTCCTCATCCCGTGCTACAAAATCTGAATCTCCGTCTTTGGGCCCAATACCAGTCAGGTGACTAAGTTTTCCTTTAACCGGATAGTATGGATAAGTTGAGACCACTACAAATAATTATTTACGGTCAGCCGATACGCAGGTTGAATACTCTGCAAATCTCTGGATTGTCGAACTTGAGAACTCTTACTTGGACCAAATGGATTTACCAACTCCTCCATATAGTCCAGAAATTAAAATCCAAGTAGATTTTAAAGAGAAAAAATCAAACAATCGGGAAAAAAAAAGATTGTTTACGGAACCAAAGTTGAAATAAAGCAAAAACCCCGAGTCAACGAAAGGTACTTGACAGCACATGATGCCCAGTCAAGTTTTAAAGTATTTGAGAGTTTCTGACACCTTCAAAAGGTCAGTCAGATCTTATACATAGTTGTTTTTGCTGAAGTAGAGCCCCTAGATCGGAAGCTCTGATACCATGTGAAAAGTGGAAATTAAGAAGACAAAGGGACATAATAATTTCTGTATATATTTTCTTCATGTTACACTGAGTAGATTGATCAGATTTTATACACAAGAGGCATCAGAATGATAATAAATGCAACTACAATCTACAAGAGAGAGTTTAAAAAGCCATCACTATTTCCTAAGGTGCATTTAAACCTATTCTACTTATCAAACCATCAGTCCTACTTGGAAAGTGGAATATTAATATGCTTCTAATTCCAACAGTAAGAAACTAAACGATGTAAAAGAAATAATATTTTTATTCTTGGTTCCATGGTATAAGCTATATATGCTCTGATATTCTTATTTGTGGTCCATGGCATAATTTATATATGCTACTACTGTGAGTGGATAGTGAGTTACTGACTGCATATTATACACCGAGGCCTTTCAAATTTATTTTTATGGTTTTATTTCTCTACTTCACTTACAATTGGCTTTATTATGTGATTGATGAGATAGACAATGGGGTGAATTCTAAGTTACAGATTCTTCCTTTTAATTTATTAGTCATGAAAGTTTTGATTTTAGTAGTAGATTCATTTTTCAAGGATTAGTCATGTTTTGACATCTATTGAGATCGAGCTCACTCGACTT
The DNA here is from genome assembly GCA_014905375.1 of Phtheirospermum japonicum. Taxonomy (NCBI): domain Eukaryota; kingdom Viridiplantae; phylum Streptophyta; class Magnoliopsida; order Lamiales; family Orobanchaceae; genus Phtheirospermum; species Phtheirospermum japonicum. Next base: position 764,569 of record BMAC01000106.1, on the reverse strand, counting down.
ACTACCCCGTTTAAAAAGTTTTCTCAAAGGATGAAGTGTAGTTGCGGTGAAATTTAAAATTTAAAAAATGAAGATCTATGATGAAGTAAGGATGCCATTGGTCAAGTGGGATGCTTGGAAAGGTAATAAGACACTTACGAAAACTCATCACAAATTTATGTGGTACTAAATGGTGGTTTAATATTTCTGAGGCATTGAAAATTTATAGAGGAACTGTAGGTATCTGTTGGTAAAATTTCATCGATGAGCTGGGCTTGTTGAGTCTATTTATTAAGATGTTTTATTCTGCAGGCATGCCTTATTGCTGATATTATTCAACATTTTGTTGATGCCAAACTGGAGTTTGATGCTTCTTATGTTTATCAAGATGTAAATCGAGCAATTCAGCATGTACATCAAAGTGGCTTAGCTCATCGTGGAATTCTGTCTGATCCAAAGAAGTATCTAGTAAAGAATGTACGTTAACTTGTTCAAATGTTGTTAATATATTTCTTACTATTTGGACACATCTTAAGTGAAAAACTTTGAGCAGTTGACCAGGTTTTTGGGTGTCTGTATTAATCCAGGGACAGCTGCTTCGCTTCCTGAGAATGCTAAAGGAGAATGGGAAGAAACTTTTCTTGTTGACTAACTCTCCTTATTATTTTGTTGACGGAGGAATGAACTTCATGTTGGAGGTAATATGATTCTTTTACTTTAAACTAAGTCTGGTGTGATATAAAAATATTGCAGTTAGCCCGTAAATTTTAACACTTGAATCAAACTTCAAGGGTAGTTTTTTGTAATATTGAAAGTTAGTTTTTTCCCCTTTTTTTGTAATTAAGTAAAACTTCTTCAAGGGTTCCTTTTGTAATTAACCATTGTTAATATGGTTAGGATTTATGAAATTTATCCCATGCTTGTGAATATGGAAGAAAACCTTTCAGCATCCGAAGTCTGAATCACGTTTCAGTCCCCTGTTTGTGGGGGTAATCTCTTGTTTAGATTATCATAATCGATTTTACACTGAAAAGTGAAAACTGTAAACTTTCAAATCCAAGATAGTGAACAACCTTTATAATCCTTTCCATCGACTTTCCAAACTTTGTGCTTAACCATTCCTGCTATACTTAATACACCTCTTTTATATATTTATTAGTTTGTTAAGCCGAATTCTTATAGTTTGTTTTTTTTCATGACTCGTGTGATGATTAGCATCTTTGTATAAAATGAATCATCGCTATTACAGTTGAAAAGTTATTTAATAGCATCTTTGTTAAAAAGCATCAATTAGCTCTGCAAATGCAACTCTGTTTCGTGTGTCGATTTATTTCTCATCTGTTTGGGTGGAAAACAGTATAAAAAAAATACTAAGCATCTTGTGTCCCTTGTTAACTAGGAATCATTGGGACATCAAGACTCCTGGAGGGAACTTTTTGACGTTGTAATTGCTAATGCCAACAAACCAGAATTCTATACATCCGAGCACCCATTTCGGTAATCTTTCTTTTCCTATGTATGACACTTTTGTTGTTTTCCGTTTAGTTATGTATTCATGCGGTACTTTTACTTTACATTTGAAGATTATGGTGTTACTGTTAATTAGTGTGTTGGTTCATTATTGATATATCATGCCAACAATCTCGGCAGCAATTTAACAAAAAATGAAAGTGGGTTTCTGAAATGTTTTATTTATCATTGCATTATGAGAATTACATTATATAGACAAAGAATGATAAAATCATGTAATCCTAGTGTCTTAATATAGAAAACATAATCAAATCCATTAATTGTAGGCCTATTATAGGGAGAAATACATTAGTAACTACAGCAAGAAAATTTACAACAATAAGGAAAATCTTAGAGCGATAATCAAGGGATATATAACTATAAATAGGACCAAACAAAATATGGAAAGACGAATATATTGACGCAATTTTCATGTTGTTTGCAATATTGATGAGTGGTTGACCTATTTTTAGGACATATAGTAAGCGATAAACTTTGAGTCAGACATAGATACTAAGGGTATGTTTGGCACACAAAGCTGATAGACAAAGCTGTTTGACAAAGTTGATAGCTGAAAAGCTAGCTGATTACTGATAAGTTAGTTGGGAGCTGATAGCTGAAAACTAGTTGATGTAAATACAAGCGTTTGGCAAGTTTAGCTGAAAAGCTAGCTCAAAAAAATACAAAATTACACAAAATTACATGTTTTAAATAATAGTGTTTATATATATATATATATATTTGAAATATAATTTAGTAATTTAGTTATTGTTGTTTCTAGTACCAATCTCGTTGAAAATATTTATACGCTAGTTTTCAATAATTGCACAATACTTTTTTTAATGGGTTGGGGAAGATTTTTTTTTTCTATTGTAGACCATTTTTTAGAGTAAAACTAAAATAATATCAATATCAATAATAATAATAGTAATAATAATAAAAATGATAATAATAATAATAATAATTGCACAATACTAAGTCTAGATATTCAAGTAATAATTAATAAAGTGTTGAAAGAATTAAAACTTATTTAAATACCTAATGAATTAGTAGTGTAATTTTCCAAAAAATAAAAGGGTTAAAATAGCATATGAGATAAGTTCAAACTTTTCAAATAATCTCATCAAACCAAACAAGACTTATTTAAATACAGGGAGCTTATTAGCTATCTAAATAAATTATAAGCTAACTTATGGTGCTTACCAAACATAAACTAAGGTTGTGATAGAATGCAATCTCATTTCATTTTTGTTACTATACAACCCACTCGCATATTTTTTATTACCAATCACATGTTACTTTTTTTTTTAAATATCAAATAAACTTTGATCCTTACATTTTCATCTCATTCATTAATATTCTCATTTAATAATTTTTTTTATCTCTAATCTCTAATAAAAAAAATCAAAATGAAAGTGATATCCAACCACAACCTAATCAGCTTTAAAGAAGAAGAGAAATTTGAAGTTCAATAAGTGGTTGTGAGAAGTCTACGAGGATCTTCAATAAAATATAAACTTAAAAAGTAAGAAATATATCCTTCACTATATTCAATAAAACAAGTTAGATTTCGCATAAATTTAAGTTTTTATTTTTCTCAATTTTCTACTTGCACAAGGAATGAAAATTAGACTTTGGGATTTAGTCCCCCGCCCCTGTAAGATTCATGACTTGTGTATAGTCCAGTGGACATATGAAGGAAATTGGTACAAGTAAAGTGGTTTGTTATTTCCTGTACATTTATTTTCTCATTCAGGCGAAACATTTTTGCAGTTCTGTTTATACAGTCCTTTGCATACTAAATTACTTTCTCTGCCCCTTTTTGTAGCTGTTATGATGTGGAAAAGGACACTTTGGCTTATTCTAAGGTGGATGCTTTTCTTCCAAACAATATTTACTGCCATGGATGCCTAAAAACTTTCTTGCAAATAACTAAGTGGAAGGGTCCTGAGGTACGTTCTACATGGCGAGCTCTCTTGCACTTTAGTTATATTGTTAATTCATTATGGACTGAATAATTTGATCTCGTCGATAGTTGGTAAACATTTTTTAATTATCTAAATATACACTACATTCTATTTAGGTGATATACTTTGGGGACCACCTATTTAGTGACCTAAGAGGGCCTTCAAAATCTGGGTGGCGTACAGCTGCCATCATTCACGAGTTGGAGGTATATTTACAATATATTCTGAAGAAATGTTTTTTTCCTTATTATGTCCCGTATAATTTATATGATTGTCTTGCTTGAGCAGTGAATTATTTAATTTCTTCTTGGTTTTTTCAGAGTGAAATACAGATCCAAAATGAAGATAGTTATCGCTTTGAACAGGTAACCCTTTTGAAAGCTATGAAGTTTCAACTTATCAACTTTGGCCAGTCAGATATTATATATTTAAAACATATGCATAACGTATGTAGGAGTGTGGACGCTGCTGTTAATTTGGTCCAAAGTCCTTGGATTTAATAAGGCGAGCAAAATGGATTCTTGTATTTTATAATCAGTATGTTTTTATGTTAAATTACTACTCCCTTCTTTTAGAATTAAATGACGTTCTAGATTCAAACAGCAGAATGAATAATTAAATGTCTCCACAAATATACCCTCAAGTAATTTCCTCAATCCCATAAATCAGGGTAATTAAGGATGAAAGAAAAAAGTAAGTGTTTTTTTAGGATTGAGATAGGGTTAAAATTGGGGAAACGGGTGGAATATATCTAAAGCGACATTTAATTATGGAAAAATCAACAAGTTAAAACGTGATTTAATTCTAAATGGAGGGAGTATATTCTAAAGAACAGCTCCTCCATTCAAAAAAATTAAAATATTATGGCTACTTTTCACTTTTTGTATTGGCGAAAAATGATTTTCTTTTATTGTATAGCTTTTATGAATCATGTCAACTACATCTTCGCCTACCTCGCACTCTGTTGCTGCTTTTGAGCATATGATGCTGAGACATTTATTTGTCACCTTTGTAACTTTACCTAATTGTTCTCATCTCTCAAACTGCAGGCAAAGTTCCATGTAATACAAGAACTTCTTGGCAAACTGCATTCTACTGTTGCTAATAGTAATGCAAGTGAAGAGTACAAATCCCTTCTCGGGGAGCTCAACGACGAGAGACAAAAGGCACGTGGCAATATGAAAAGCATGTTTAATAAGTCATTTGGAGCTACATTCCTTACTGACACGGGCCAAGAGTCTGCATTTGCTTACCACATCCATCACTATGCTGATGTTTATACGAGCAAGCCCGAAAACTTCTTATTTTATCCGCCCGAAGCATGGCTGCATGTACCTTACGATATAAAAATCATGCCACACCACGTGAAGGTATTATATGTGTTTTTTCTCTAATGATTTCTTAAATATATGTCATTTGCTGGGCTCTCAAATCACTTTATTGCTGTATTCTTAAAAACCTTAAATTTGGTTTTATTGCTGGGATTGCAAGAAGAAAAACGTGTGATGCTAATTACAAAGACCACCCCTGAGGTTTGTGATATTTACAAAAAAAAACACAAAATAAATGCAGCAAATTATGGAGACGAATATATTTAATTATCAATTAGAAATCCATTTCCATTGCTGATTTATTTGATTGGCAATCTGAGATTCCTTTCCTTTTTAAGTTAGTTTATTTTAAGTGATTTTGCTTATTTGATTTAGTTTATATTAGGCGATTAGCTGATTTGATTTCTTTCCTTATAAATTGTTCCTTGTAACCTCTATATAAACAGGATTTATTTCATTAAATAAAACAAGCCAGAGTTAATTAAAACAAAATCAAACGAGAAGGAAAACTCCATAACATTTCATGTTCTTTCTTTTATTCTCTGTTGTCCAATTGATCGTCTGTTGAGGCGTGCATTTGCCCGGTAACATAACATTATGTATCTAACTCTTGCTAAACCTTTGAATTTGTGTGTGTCAAATTATTTACTTTGTGCTTACTTTTTCTTTCAGGTATCTTCAGACTTGTTCAGAAGTTGATCGGCATTGTTCTTTACTCTTGAGTGGAAAATAGAAGAAAAATATCCCGTTCCAGTATTTATTTCTTAACTTTACGCACTGTTAGCCCATTTATCAGAGGCTACTTCATAAGAGAAACTCATGCTGGATTTCATTAGCAGGCAAGATTCCGAAGGTGGGAAAAAACAAATCTTAAGAGTTACCTTAAGAATTCTATTCTTTCATTCTTTTGCCAATACAACTCATAATTGGTGTTATGGAATTTGATGTCGCAAATAGGTTGGAGAAAATAGAAAGTTATTTTTTGCTCCATGATCATCGGTATACAAGAAATTTGCATATCTAATCATATTTTGTTAGATTCCAAGACTAATAAGCAGTAATTGTTCTAACATAGCTGCGGATTCAACTTCAACAATCGACAATTTTATTTTTGGTTGGTTATTGCAGCGGTCACAAAAGTACGAGTCTCATTATGCTCTCGTATTGTAGAGTGCACAATTACTTAGCCAAGTTTTTGTTTTTTAATGAGTTTCACTCTCAATCGTGTGAATTTTTCTATTAGTATCATTTTCTTGTTATACTCATTTTACTCTTTTAAGTTGAAACCAAAAAAAAAAACACAAAGAAAATCTTAAGATCCCCTTTGGGTGAGACCGTGACTTCAGAATACTTAACTAAAGAACTAATAATTTATCTTTGAAAAGTTTATCTGTAATTGTGATTTTAGAAAATGTAAATACGTTATTGAAAATCTGTTTAACTGGCAAGTATGGATGACTTGAGTAGTTCATTCACCCCTTATGCTACGAAATCATTCGAACATGGCCGTAGAGTACACATGATCATAATTTCAGTGTGTTCACTTGATTTGTCAAGGCAATGATGTCGTTGGTGATTGAGGATTGTTTGCCTCACACAGGAGTTGCCAAAAGCAACAGGGCTATAATTCAATGTTAGATACTTGTGGCCTATTAGTAACACATGGGTCTACATATCCGTTGAGCTGACAATCAAAAGTGGACTATCGATCTAGTTGCCTTGTCCTGCGCCTAGATTGTTGAGCCGAGCCAGCGCCTAGATTGTTGAGCCGAGCCAGGACGTTGAGCAGGGCTGGCGCTGTGCCAATCAGGCTGATGGACCACTTCGCCCGCTGCAACAAACTGCTTAGTTGAGGCTGATCAGCCGACCAGGGCTGGAGCCGAGATGATTAGGCTAATGTGCCAGCTCACCCATTGCCACAAACATGCGGCCAAGTCGAGCTGCGCTTAGAGTGGACCAGCGCTGGAGCCGAGCTGATTAGGGTAACGGGTCACTTAATCCGTTGCGACAGGCACGCAGACGAGCAGTGCGCGTGCCAAGCCCCTCGCAATCGGCACGCTAATGTGCATGATGAGCCATCTTGACTGCCATAATGGCAGCGCTCACACAAGGGTCGTCCCTAGGTTGGATCATATAAAGAGTCGAGTGTCTCATGTTCGCTTAGCAATATTGTACGACTTGATGATCACGAAAAATAAGTACAAGGTATCCAAACAAATGTGTGGCGCCCCAAATGCATAATTAGGGTTATGATTTTTATAACTTACTTCCAAAGTGATTCAATAGTGATTTGGAACCTAATTGCACTTGAACCGCCAACAATAAGCACTGAAAGACTCTACCTAGACAAAGATGGGTTGTGCATAGAACTAATTTCGAGATTGGACAAAGTATCAAAAATCTAACAAGATCCTTGTCTTAGAGAATAGATATACTCTAAGCTGCTTTTGACAACTTCCCTTTCCTCCGTATTCGGCATGAACCAAAAACATAACATTGTTATCACAAGAGCTAATCACTAGGTGACACATGTCCTAGCTAAGATTTGTGAGTTAACTATAAATAGTGTCTTCATGAGAGGCGAAATGGTTCGCATTTTCAGGGATAAAACATCTAATAGAAAATACTGTGAAAAAAGAATCGCCTTTTCTTATGTGACTTTGCTTAGGCAATGTATTTGTTGAACGACATTTAGCATCATACAGGGGGTGGATACCACAAAGAAAAATAGTTACTTACAGTATCTAGAAACTTATCTTTTAAGTTAACCTATATATGAATAAGGACAATTTATTACATGCCCTGTAAAAATCTGTTATCATTCAGTTATATGTATGATATATGACACAGTTGTACGTGATAATATATGATAGTTATACGTGATGATATGTGATAAAAATTTAGAATTTAGAATTTACTTTTCCATTTTAGGGTTTAATTTTTCATTTTTAGGGTTTAATTATTCATTTTAAGATTTAATTTTTCATTTTTTAACTAATTTTTCATTTTAGGGTCCCGACAGAAATCTATCATTCTACCAGTTATATGTGATGATATTTGTCAGTTATATGTGATGATATATGATAGAAACTTAGGATTTAGAGTTTAATATTCATTTTCGGGGTTTAGTTTTTCATTTTACAGTTTAGTTTTCCATTTTTAGGGTTTAGTTTTTCGTTTTAGGTTTATTTTTTTCATTTTAGTATTTTAGATTTTAAATTTACAGTTTCAATTATTTGTGATGATTGTATCAGTTATATGTGATGATGTGTACTAATTATATATAATGATATATGTGAGTTATACGCGATAATAAATTAAATTACTAGGTGCACCTTGCAAGGTGCACCCAAATGCAGGGTATAACTCATAAAATAAGGGTATTGTAATACTTAAATTTAATTAATTTTTAAAAGAGTAAATTTAGTAAAAGGAGGGGAGGACATATCCAATCGTTATTATATCTTATTATTTCTTTTTGGCAAAATTGTAAAATAGCCCAGTAACTTTAGAAAGTATACCATGGACCTAGGTTCACATTGCAAGGTGCACCCTGTTATTTAATTTATCATCGCATATAACTGACATATATCATCACATATAACTGGTCAAATAATTGAAATTTTAAATCTAAAATCTAAAATCCTAAAATTAAAAAAATAAACCTAAAAAAAGAATTAAACCCTGAAAATAGAGAATTAATCCCTAAAATGAAAAACTAAACCCTAAAATTGAATATTGAACTCTAAATCCTAAATTTCTATCATATATCATCACATATAACGGACACATATCATCACATATAACTAACACATATTATCAAATATAACTGATAGAATGATGGATTTTTATCGGGACCCTAAAATGAAAAATTAAATAAAAAAATAAAAAACTAAACCTTAAAATGAAAAATAAAAAATGAAACCCTAAAAATAGAAAACTAAACCCTAAAATGTAAAATTAAACCCTAAAATGGAAAAGCAAACTCTAAACTCTAAATTTTTGTCACATATCGTCACGTATAACTACCATATATCATTACGTATAATTATCATATATCATCACGTATAATTGAATGATAATAAAATTTTACAGGGTGCACCTAATAAATTGTCCAGTAACTTAGGGTGATGACAATTTAATACCACTAAATATATTTGGTAGCAAATTTAATCCAGTAACTTATAAGAAATTACAATCTAACCCAAATTTCGCTAGAAAAAAAAAGTTCGCCAAATTCTTTCAATTTTCGCCAAAAAAATATTTACATGAATCAATTTTGACCAAGTCAATGATGATGTAGAAAAAATAGTAACAAAAATTAAAAAACTTATTACAAAATCAGAAATTCATTTTGAAAATCTAAAATAATTTTAAAAAACATTTTAACTTATAAATTAAACAAAAAGACGAAAAAATATATTATAAAATTTGAGATTATTTTAAATTTCCCAAAAGTACTAATCTAGGAAGATATTTTAAAATATAAATCTATTTTAAATATTAAAAAAGATTAATTAAAAATAAATCAAATAAAACCTAAAAAATATATTATAAGATTTGGAATTATTGGAAGTATTTGAAAATAAAAATCAGTACTAAATATGAATAAATGTTTATTAAGAATCTGATTTTTTTTAAATATTTAAAATATTATATTAAAATACATAATTAAAAAAATCTAAAAAATACTTTAATTATCGAAAAAATTATTTTACATATGAAAAGTGAATGTTTTAAGATAACACTAGAAAATTATTTCATAATACCTGAAATTATTATAAATATTAAAAACATTTTAAATATAAAAAATATTTTCTGATTTTTTATAGATATTTTCCCATGTTTTATCTTGATTTTATAAATATTTAAAAAAAAAATTCAAGTTTTGTTTTAATTTATTTTAATAATAATTTTTTGGCATATTAGAAAAATCTTAGATTTAATAATATATTTTCCATCTTTTTTAAATCTTAAATTTTAAATAGTGTTGGGTTCTTAAAATAAATTTTTAATTTTAATAATTTGTTTAATGATTTTTTGTGCCACATTAGTATTGAATTTGTCAAAATTGGTAAAAGTTAATAGTTATTGCCGGAAATTGAAAGAATTTGACGAGATTTCTTTTTTCGGCGAAATTAGGGTTAAATTTTTATTTTTTATAAGTTATTGGATAAATTTGCCATCAAGTATATTAAATGGTATTAAATTATCAAGACCCCAAGTTACTGAGGCTATTTTGCAATTTTATCTTTCTTTTTCTCAGTTATCCTTTTATTTAAAGCTAATCATCAATGCCGTCTTCATCATCAGAAATGTTATGTTATTAATTTTCTTCTAGAAAATCATAGTGAATGATTGAACAATTTCCTAGACTTCCAAGCTTAGAGCATATTCAATGGACCATATTTTTACTTGGAGGTTTAAAAATCTTTGCAGGGATAGAGCTGATAAATGAGGTAGGTTTGTAAACTCGTGTCCCATGCCTCTTTCTAGTATGACATGAGCCTTAAATAATTATCAAAAAGAAAATGTTGTTCAGCCGTGTTAATTCAATATTTTATTTTATATTTTTATTTATTTATATTATAAATAGTTTTTATCCAAGTAATTATTTTTGAAAATTCAATTAAAGTGGGTGAGATTTTTTATTTAAGTGAATTACACACACAAAAAAAAATAAATAAATAAAAATAATAATAATAATAATAATAATAATAATAATACCAAAAAAATGGGGGAGAGAGGAAGAGGAAATGGTGCATGGTGCATTGTACTATGCATGATGCACCCGGTATCAATTACCTAAATATATTGCCGACGATTTTTTTACCGTCTATTTAGCGTTATAATTTAATTAAATAAATTGACTATTCTTTATATCACAAATTTTGTTTCATTTTAATTAAAATGTTTTTTTACAATAATATTTTGTTGGAATATATATTGAATATTATGAAATTTTTATTTCTATTTATTTAATTTTGTAGCGAAAATAAATATACACAGTACATTTTAACTCATTGTATTAAATCGGGCTCAAAATAATTTAAACCTATTCAATTAATTAGGCTCAAACCATTGAGCCCAACCCAAAGATTTGAGCCCAAATAATAAGCCCAAAGGCCAGCCCAAACTCCAATCCGCCTCATTCGTTTATTTAAGCTGCAACTTGAGAAATACATGTCATTTTTCCTTTTCAATCCTTCCTCTTCCAGCTCATTTCGACGACACATTTGGCAGCAAGTTTCGTCGGACTTGTGACGAAGATCCGACTGTCGGATCATAACAGAATTTTCACCATAGATAGCTCTTTTCATAAGGTTTCCAACGCCATATTCTGATTGACGATCGGAGCTCTGGATCATCAACAAAACGCCGGCGCCGTCGAACTTTGGCGGTCAATTTCCGGCGAACGGCAGGTCCAAATTTAACATATAATATATCAATTTGTTCGTCTTTACTTCAGCTTCAAAAAACTTTAATTAATTTTATATTTCGGGTCCTATCCTATTGGGGTTTTGAGCTTGAAAGCTTGTGCGTATATTTAAGTATATGTGTGTGTGTAACGTATTTATGTGTATATTGTTGGGGATGGATGATGGCGTGGTGATCACCGGCGAGGATTGTGGTGCCATGCTGAGGTGATGTCGAGGGGAAGGATGGCTGCACATTAGTTTTGAAGTTTTAGGGTGGAAATGAAATGGGTTAATAATTTATGGGTTGACTTTTGAAAATTAGATGAAGTCTTGGACTCAATTATAGTTTTAGAAAACTTCAATTTGACCCTTTGAAGTTTCAATTTAGTCCTCAATGATAACTTTTAAATATTTACAAATTGACCCCAAAATATCAGATTAACCTACAAAACTTTTCAAAGTTCCAAAAATCTTATTTTGACCCCCAATTACTTTATTAATTTTTTAAAACCGTACAATTTTCTTATTCTTGAGCCGAAATGGACTAAACGACTTCCAAATTATTTCAAATTCGAACCATAGCTTCATTATGTCATCCTTCTATGTAAGACATATCCAAAATTATAATTTTATCCTTTGAACTTGTAAGTTCAAGAATCGAGACCAAGCGTCTTTATTGTACTATTACGCTTCCAATTATATTAGTTTCATTTCCAAGTGTCTTAAGACCTTATATATATTACTTTAATATAGTTATATTATATTTTAGGACTGTACATGGGCTTTTATCTGGAAGTGATGAGGTATTTTATGTACTAGATCGGGAACCTCGTAAAGCCATTGTAGTTATATGCTTGATTCTGGAAAGAACTTCAGAGAAGGTGAGTAAAACTTTCTTAAACTGGGGAGTTTGAAAATTCTCAAGTTATAATCCGTTGTTTGTGCTTATCTGCGAGTAAAATATTTTTAACTAGAAAGTTTGAGATTTTCCAAATCAAGAATCACTTGTTGCTTAAACATACTTTTCTGTTTGTATAAGTCTTTTGAAAAATAGTATTTTGAGGAAAAACATGCAAGTGTGCATTGCCCTTGTGCTTAATCATAAGTTCAATTATATGATTTTATATCAGAGGTATCATTTGAACTCAACTGTTGTTATTGACTGTTTGTTATCGATTGTTACTGCCTGATACTATTACTGTTACTGTTTTTCTGTGTGTCATTGCTACTGTCTGTCAGGCACGAGTAGTTTGGGCAATCAATCGAACAGGTTGCCTGTGATTCTTGCTTGACTACTCGTGGTACCTATTCCCATTATTCCTGGTCGGGTCAGAGACGATGGCAGGATTTGGATCGTAGATTGGGTATATTCCGGAATGTGGCATTCCCTGTGTTTGATCCCATAGCTAAAGGGACGTCGAGCTTACTGGGAGGGATAAGGCGACTGAGGCTTCGGCCTGGAGTGTCATTTTTCATGGTGAGTGGAAACGTGTGAGTTGATGTTTGATCAACATCGATTCTACGTTTATATGAGTTAATCTGGTTTGGAAGCTAAGTGCTACATGTGGGAGCCACCTCTAGAGTCCTTCGGGAGCTAAGTGCTACACGCGGGAGCCACCTCTAGAGTTTCGTATCCGAACACTCACTTATCGGACTGACTGTTTTAGAAAGAGACAGATTTTCCTGTCTGTTCAACTGTTAACTGTTTCAATTAATTTTTTACAAATAAGTTAGTATTACTTGTGTATTTTAAATACGATAATTGGTTAGATTTTGGGAAATCTATGGTTTAATCTTTCTAAAATATTTTAATTTTGATTAAACTAAAGGCATAAATTGATTGAATTATGTGTTTGTTGCTGACCAAGGTCTTGTTACACGCAAAAAAATAGTTTTGCACACCAAGTGCTTTGATTATTTTATGAAAATTATTTTCTAAAATCTTGTCAATATTTATATTTTGAAAGAAAAATTGCATTTCATTTGCTTGCCCTCACTGAGCTCTTTTAGCTCACGCTCTCGTTTATTTAAAACTAAACTCTCCGGATATCGAAGATAATGCGAATGAAGTTGACTTCGATTTTCAAGGTGAAGACTGACTTGTTTAGAGGTTTCTTTTTTTGACTTCCTTTTATTGTGTTTTATATATATGAAAACAAAATTCAAGTGAGAGCTTATTTTATTGATTTATTTATTTATGTTACTATTGAGGTAGTATTTTATTTGGGGCGTTACAGGGCGAGTATCTAAGCTGGTGTTCACGTCGTCGTCAAACTAGATCAAGCGAGTTTGAAGGAGATGTTTGATAAGATCATTAATCAGCCTAAGGATATGAACTTGATTCAGACATTTGGTCTAATGTCTTGATTGATGCAAACTTCTGTAGCTGTTTGTCGAAAGAATTTAAGTCGAAGCCAAACTCAAAAGTTTTATGTTTTGCATTTAAAAATAACGCTCGACTCATATTTTGCTTTAGACATTTTTTCCCTTCATATATGGAAGTTGGATTAGTAAGCAGTAGATAGGATTGTTCATGATTATTGATTATTATGTACAGTGTTTGATGGAATGTCATCACTCATGTCCCTATTTGGAGTGATTTTTATTTATTTCTATCTTTATTTTTTGAAGCACCACGATTGAAAATTGAACGTGCAGTTCAATTCACTGAACAATGGTTATGAACTTGCTGCAAATTGATTTTCCATTTATAAATAAGTAATTAACTAATGAAGCATTTTTAGTCATGTAAAATAAAGAACAAAATATCTGGATGCTCAATTGAACCATTCATGAATTGTAACCAAAATAAAGGCCAAAATGCAGAATTGGTCCATTAACTTTGTGCACTTGGGAATCCTAGTCCACCAAGTACACTGGTGGCAATTTTAGTCCACTAATTTAAAAAGAGTCGTACATTTAGTCCATTTCTGACCTGAGATTCGAATTTTAGCCGGAAATTAGATTTTGACCCGATTTTTGGGGATTTTGACAAGAAAAACCGGCCAACATGCCACATATGTGCTGACTAGGTTATAAGTTGCCACATATTTGTTGACTGGGTTTATTGTGGAGGGAAAATTGGCTATTTATACAATCCCTAAAAATCCTTCTCCCTCGCCGCTACTAAAAAGAAGATACCTTGCTGCTGCAAAAAAAAAATAAAATAAAATATCCGCCATTGAAGATGTCTCACACTACAGGGTCGGTGAACTGCTATTGTCTCACAACATATGGTCGAAGGCGAGTTGTTTTACGAACATCTTGGACGGATGACAACCCAGACATAAGGTTTAATTCTTGTCTTCTATGGCCTGTAAGTTCTTTTCAATTCATCGCTTGTAATAAATCTTAACCTAATCCAGTCTTTTTTTCTCTAAGATTACGAAACAAATTCTTGATTTTATTATTTTTTTTATAGAGTGGAGGGTGTCGTTTCTTTGATTGGGAGGATCCCCCGATGTGCCCTAGATCGAGGGCAATAATACCTGGTTTACTGAGAAGGATCAATTCAATGGAAGCTGACAATTCAATGATGCGTGAAAATAGGAAAAAGCTTATAAAGTTGATGGTTTTGATATTGTTGGTCTTTGTAATTGTTGTTTGTTGGATTTGGTCAAAGATGCAAGCCGGGAATAATGAAAATGTCGGAGTGAAAGTGGTGAAGGGGATGATGCTAGCTTGAGGGTATTGTAATTTCTAAGTATTACCTAATGTGGCGATTAAGATGTTATAGTTCTTCTGTTAGTTATGTTCATGTAATCCCTCTATGTAATGACATTTGTTTGGACAAATGCAATATGTTTGTTAATGTAGTCCCTCTATGTTTCTGTTTGTTGTTTGTATAAAACTTTTGTTTCTGTTTGTTGTTTGTTTGGACAAATGCATATATGAAGCTAATGTTTCCGTTTGTTGTTTGTTTGGACAAATGCATAAAGATTTTGTTTCTGTTTGTATACATAAGCCTGTCAATAGTGTGTACAAATCCATAAGCCAACAATTACATAAGCCTATCAATAGTGTGTACAAATCCATAAGCCAACAATTACATAAGCCTGTCAATAGTGTGCCAATATCATTTCTATTTTACTCTAAACAGTCTGCCAAAACACATGAGAAGACAATATCATCCACTCTAATAACAATAGATAATATCATTTCTAATTCAATATCCAATATAATTTTATCACAAAAGTGGTCAATTGTGTACCAAAACAGTCTGCCAAAACACATAAAAGCTATTACATAAGTATGCCAAAACAGATCTAAAATTTCTATTACATCAAATTCAAATGTCAAAGATGTAATATAAAGTGCCAAAATACATGAGATGTCAGATAATTCCCATTACATCCAATTCCCAACTAAATGCCAAAACAAAATCAAATTCATTAGAATTCAGATAGTTCAAGGTGACAAAGTCCATAGTCAAATATATTATTTTCTTGATTTTCTAGTCTTCATTGAGAGATCAGAAGTGATTCTGGATAAGTTTTTAAACTTCTGACTTCCTTCAGTTGACAGTGGACCTGAAATTGATGAATTTCCCATTTGAAGCTGTTCAAAAGCTGATGGTCCAACCTTTAGGACTTTAGGTCTTTCAATCTGAGACATTTGGGTAGGAATTGGATTAGAAACATCTTCATCTGAAACTAATTGGTCTGGAATTATAGGTGACAATAGGGTAGGAATTATATAAATAGATACCATAATTATATGATATGCATCTCGGTATCGAACGTCTTACGTAATGTTTGAACCAATTGGCAAATTTATTTTCTAATTTTTCGTTGATCCTATCATCAGTAATGTTTGGTTGGAGACGTTGAATGCTCTTTGTGTAAATACTACATATAATGTTACACAATTGAGGAAAAAAGTATTAGTAAATTTATATATATGTATAAATTGACATTATAAATTAGAATGAGTATTCATACCTAACATATTCTTCGACCTCCTCACAATTTAGAAACACGTATATCCTTGCGGCATTGTATTTTGTTTCGCTTAGAAATCTTTTTCCTTTTGTACCAAATGTCTCTCCACATTTCTTAAACACCGAGGGAATTTCATCACCATCATCCACATAATTCTGACCGTCATCATTTCTAGGAAAATATGTTCTTTTAGTTGAAACGTGATCTTCAAAATAGTACGAACTAAAATTTGATGCCTCATCGACCAGATGTGCGTTTGATATCGACCCTTCAACACTCGCCTTATTTTTCACGCAGTTCTTTAGTTTGCGAAGATACCTCTCGAACGGGTACATCCATCTATACTTTACTGGGCCAGTAATTCTCGCTTCATACGCAAGATGAACGGGCAGATGCTCCATCGAGTCAAAAAAACTTGGAGGGAAGATCAGTTCATGTTGACACAATATTAACGGAATGTCACGTTCAAGTCGACTCATATGTTCGGTGCGAATGACTGTTGATGTGAGATACTTGAAAAAAAAACTCAATTCGGTTAGAGCCTTCCACACGTTCGGAGGAAGCAGTTCACGAAAGGCTATTGGTATCAACCTCTGCATGAATACTTGACAATCATGACTCTTTATCCCGATCAAACGAGATTCCTTCTTGTCGACGCAACGCCCCAAATTTGATGCGTACCCATTTGGAAATCAAAAAGATTTGACCCAATCGCAAACGGCAGCTTTTGACGGCTTATCAAGTGTGTAATAGGCTTTAGGACACTTTCTGGCCCATCTGGCGCCAACTCTGAGCGATTACAATACTCATTAAACTCTTCCCTAGATTTATGCGTGTCTTTCCCTTTGACATTCATCACCGTATTGAAAACATTATCAAACATATTTTTTTCGATGTGCATAATATCTAAATTGTGACGAATTAGATTTGTCCTCCAATATGGCAGATCCCAAAAAATGCTTCATTTTCTCCAACCAAACGTTTGGGATATTTGCGCGTTAACGAGTGCTGCATCCAGTTCAGTGACTTTCAGAAGCCCCAATCTTTCTATTTCTGCCAAAACTTCTATCCCTGAGCGCACTTCCGGCGGTGGAGTCTCAACAGATCTTCTTTTTCGAAACCGTCGTTTATCTTTTTGAAAATGGTGATCATGCTCAAGGAATTTTTGGTGATTGTCGAACCACGATTGCTTCCCACTGCACTTAAGAGTGAAGGAGTCTGACCGTTCCATACAGTAAGGACAAGCTTTTTGACCGGCCCTACTCCATCCGGACAACATAGAATACGC
Source organism: Phtheirospermum japonicum (assembly GCA_014905375.1). Classification (NCBI taxonomy): domain Eukaryota; kingdom Viridiplantae; phylum Streptophyta; class Magnoliopsida; order Lamiales; family Orobanchaceae; genus Phtheirospermum; species Phtheirospermum japonicum. The sequence goes on along the minus strand of BMAC01000106.1, from coordinate 747,136 downwards.
AGGAAAATAGCTGATTGTCCACAAAAGGGCTACTCGCAATTGAAAATTTTATTTCTTAGATATATCGTACGAGGGAGCCCCAACCGTCCACAAATGATTTAACTCGGCGATTAGAGGTTGCAAAAATACATCAAGTTTATCTTTTGGATTCTTTGGCCCTGGTACAAGAACGCTCAGGAACATGAACTTTTCTTTCATGCACATCCAAGGAGGCAAGTTATAGGGTGTAACTATGATGGGCCACGATGAGTATTGTGCTCCAAAACTTCCAAATGTTTGAAAACCATTTGTACAAAGACCCAATCTCACATTTCGACTTTCAGCCTTGGATGAGTCTCGTTGAAATGTTTCCAAGCTTCTGAGTTGGATGGGTGGCGCATAACATTGTCTTCAACCACGTGTTCAGCATGCCATCTCATATCTTTCGTTATGGCATTAGATGCGTAGAACCTCTGAAGACGAGGAGTTAATGAAAAATAGTACATCTTCTTGTACGCGACATGAGCTTTCTGTCGTTTTGTTTTTCCGTGAGGAACAGGTTTAAACCGAGGTTCATTGCAGAATTTGCAACTTGTTAAATCAGAATCGTCTCTCCAGTAGATCATACAATTATTCTTGCAGTAGTCTATCTTCTCGACCGGTAAGCCCATACCCCTTAACAACTTCTTACTGTTGTAGAAGTTATCGGGTACGAGATTGTCTTTTGATACAATCTCCTTGATTAATTCACTCAATTGATCATAACACTTTTGAGACATGTGATTCTCTGATTTCAAATTCATGAGACGGGAAACTAATGACAACTGAGTATGTACCTCGCACCCCGGATACAATGGCTGATTTCCAGCTTTCAACATGTCGTAAAACTTTTGAGCCTCAGCATTCGACGACTCTTCCATATCGGCCACCATGTCAAAATCGGGACCAGCTGCATCTTGAACCATATTAATGTACACGTTTGATGATTCTTCAGAGGGGTGTAAGGGGGTCCTCCATCATGAAAATCGTGATGGCTTCCAGAGGTGGCGAGATGGGTTTCTCCGTGGTAAATCTATCTATAGCAGTTCCGCACGAACCCGTGTTTCACTAGGTGGTACTTAATCTCATCGACGTCCAGGTAACCACTATTCCTACATCTGCTACTGATTTGCATGTTTTTGTGCGTATTTTTGTTACCGTTTTGTGTCGCGCTTGCATGTGTTTTGCTTGCTTTTATGTGTATTAGGAGTCGTTTTGGCCGATTTTATTAGTTTTAGGTTTTTTATAACTTTTGTGTGATTTTTAGTAGTTTTTCGTACAACTTCACTCTTTTTCATTTCTTTTTTGGCCGTAGGATGACCAAGCGGGATCCGCGCACGCTCGGAGCATCCCACTCGACTCAGATTGGAATGGACAAAGCAAGAAAACACAGCGTGAATGAGGAGCGACAACCGGCGGACGATTAGAGCGGAGACGAGAGAACGAGCCGGAACTGCCTTTCAGTCGATCGGCTGCACTCCAATCGATCGACTGAGTGCCAGTCGATCGACTGACGGATCGACTGGAGTGATGAAATCGACTGGCGGGCAGTGTGTTTTGTGATTTTTGGGCATTCCAGTCGATTGACGACCTTCAGTCGATCGACTGGCAGTACCCCTTTACAACTTCTTACTGTTGTAGAAGTTATCGGGTACGAGATTGTCTTTCGGTACAATCTCCTTGATTAATTCACTCAATTGATCATAACACTTTTTAGACATGTGATTCTCTGATTTCAAATTCATGAGATGGGAAACTAATGACAACTGAGTATGTATCTCGCACCCCGGATACAATGACTGATTTCCAGCTTTCAACATGTCGTAAAACTTTTGAGCCTCAGCGTTCGGCGACTCTTCCATATCGGCCACCATGTCAAAATCGGGACCAGCTGCATCTTGAACCATATTAATATACACGTTTGATGATTCTTCAGAGGGGTGTAAGGGGGTCCTCCATCATGAAAATCGTGATGGCGTCCAGAGGTGGCGAGATGGGTTTCTCCGTGGTAAAATCTATCTATAGCAGTTCCGCACGAACCCGTGTTTCACTAGGTGGTACTTAATCTCATCGACGTCCAGGTAACCACTATTCCTACATCTGCTACGATTACAAGGACATTTCAGTATATGTCGGTCCTTATGAGCGGAATGTGCTTGCGTAAATTTAATAAAACTCTCAACTCCATCCACAATTTGTGAGGATAAATAGTCGTTGTTGATTTACTCGTACATCCAACTACGGTCGGAACTCATCCTAACATTATTCGGTTGTCATATTAATTTATCAAAAATTGGGCAGCATGAGGGGTGGCTAGAGAATGATTGAAATTTTTGGTAAGGCCCTATCCCATTCAAGAACGTGATTTTCCTGTAATACAACGTCTTAGTATATAAATTTTTGTTGACTAAAAATCTCGGCAGCATCTCCCTTTAATTCTCTAAGTACACATATATTGCAGTGCACCCGAGAACATAAGAGAGATATTGAACCAAAATTTATGTAATCAACAAAAAAACATATAGATAAGATAAGCCATATTACAATCACGCTCTCAAACTGTCCAAAGAAGTGGACAATTCGGGATTTAAAATCGAATTCTCTATTCTATACTAAATCTCAAACGAGTCTAAGGTATATTGTTTGAGTGTAGATAGAAAGATTGTATTTGGGATCGAAACTATTTTGGAGCGATAAAACCTACCCGGCTGGCGTCATCAACCACGTCAAAACAGATGTATACATTAATTGATATATCACATCATTTCAACAATATCTACAAAATATATATGTTACACACAACATGCATGTACCGATCACCACGGTATTTCACCACCACAATCACAAATAATTTAAAACATTTTGAAAACCACCGTCATATTTTAAAATGATTTTAAAAACCATTATTGGAGGGACAAAACCTCCCGGCCGATGCCGTACACACCGTCATCACCGACGTCTTCCCAGACCAATCACAACATCAAGCACTCACATTCAAACCATAACAACAGACGCACATAAATTTTTTGTTAACATGCATGTACCGATCACCACGCTATTTCACCACCATCGTAGAATATACTTTAATGATAATTGTATAACTATTCATAAATTAAACCATAATTAGGTAAATATTCCTAAATTGAACCCTAATTACGTGATTATTCTTAAATTGAGCCCTAATTGGGTAATTATTCCTAAATTGAGCCCTAATTAGAAAATTATTTCTAAATTGAACCCTAATTACTTGATTATTCCTAAATTGAACCCTAATTACGTGATTATTCTTAAATTGAACCCTAATTAGGTAGTTATTCCTAAATTGACCCTAATTAGGAAATTATTTCTAAATTGAACCCTAATTACTTGATTATTCCTAAATTGAACCCTAATTACGTGATTATTCTTAAATTGAGCCCTAATTAGGTAATTATTCCTAAATTGTATCCTAATTACTTGATTATTCCTAAATGGAACCCTAATTACTTAATTATTCATACATTTAACCCTAATCCTTAACCTAACCCTAAATTGAGTCCCAATTCAAAAATTATAATTACAAAAACAAAAATAAATGAATACATACAAATAATATACAAATTATAATTATACATTAAATTAAACTAATAAATTCAATAGATATATAAAAAAAAAACAAGCAACTTACCTTGGCGACGGAGACGCTGGCGGAGGCGGCGGTGGCTCGATGGTGCTTGCTGTAGTGGCTCGACGGGGCTGGCGAAGGGGGAGCCTATGGACACGGCGGTGGAGGATCTTTGAGCGATTGGCGGCTGTGGAGAGTGGCGGCAAGCGGTGACGCGGAGGTGGCGACGAAGGCGGAGGAGATGGCTCGACGGCAGGCGACAGAGTGAGAGTGGCGAATTGAGCCCGTCTTTTTTTCTTTCTTTCTACTGCTCCTGCGCATAGTGAGAACAGCGGCTTGCCCGGTGGGTCTAATTAGGGCAAATTTCCGAGGGCATACAGCCCCTCGGAAAACCGAGGGAATTAATCCCCCTCGGTTTTTAATATATTTTTTTATTTTTTAAATAATTGAAAGAACCGAGGGAAGGGCGAGTCCCTCGGTTTGGGTCAATTTTTTAAAAAATAAAAAAAATCCGAAAAAATAGAAAATGCGTAGTTATCGATTGACGCCCGACCCTCGTGGTTCTGGGCTGCCAAGCCGAACCCCTCCCCGCCCCATTCGCAAATTCTTGGGTTTTGTTTCCATTTTGTTACTAAATTTTCTACCTTTTCAAGTGTTTTTCCATTTTTCATTTAAAATCAAAAAAATTAGAAAACGCGTACTAAGCGATCAACGCCCGACCCTCGTGGTTCCACGACGCCGAGACGCACCCCTCCTCGCCCCCTCGACAAAAGTCTTGGGCTTGTTTTCATTTTTTACTATTTTTTCTATTTTTTCGAGTTTTTTTTAATTTTTATTTAAAATCCGAAAAAAATAGAAAACGCGTAGTTATCGATCGACACCTGACTCTCGTGGTTCCACAATGCCGAGACGCGCCCCTCGCCCCCTCAGAAAAATCACGATGCTTCATCGCTTCGCGTTTCCAACTGAAGAAGTTGATGGATCGATCGTATCTTGTTGTTGGTCGAATTACACGACACGTGTGGATACGCACATGCTCGTTGATATTTTTCAATCGAAATTGGGTCAAAACCACCCCCACGTGCCTAAGATGATAGGATTTGTTTCATTTTTACGTTTTTTCTATTTTTTTATTTTTTAAATAATTTGCAAAAATTGAGGGATTGGATTTCCCTCAATTTCAAATCGAGGGAAGGGAAACCGAGGGAAAGCCACGTCCCTTGGTTTGAAACCGAGGGAAAACCAAGTCCCTCGGTTTGGGTCAATTTTTAAAAAAATAAAAAAAATCCAAAAAAAATAGAAAATATGTGGTTATCGATCGGCGCCCGACCCTCGTGGTTCCGGGACGCCGAGCCGAACCCCTCCCCGCCCCGTTCGTAAATTCTTGGGTTTTGTTTCTATTTTTATACTAAAACTTTTCTATTTTTCCGAGTTGTTTTCCATTTTTCATTTAAAATAAAATAAATTAGAAAACGCGTACTAAACGATCGACGCCCGACCCTCGTGGTTCCACAACGCCGAGACGAACCCCTCCTCGCCCCCTCGGCAAAATCACAATGCTTCGTCGTTTCGCGTTTTCAACCAAAGGAGTTGATCGATCAATCGTATCTTCTTGTTGGTCGAATTACACGACACGTGTGGATACGAACATGCTCGTTGATATTTTTCGATCGAAATTGAGTCAAAACCACCCCCACGTGCCTAAGATGATAGGATTTATTTCGTTTTTATGATTTTTTTATTTCTTTTATTTTTAAATAATTGGCAAGAACCGAGGGATTGGGTTTCCCTCGGTTTCAAACCGAGGAAAAACCACGTCCCTCGGTTTGAAACCGAGGGATTGGTTTTCCCTCGATTTAAAACCGAGAGACTCACCATTCCCTCGGTTTGAAACCGAGGGGAAACACGTCCCTCGGTTTTTGTAATTATTTTAAAAAAAAGTAATAATAAAATTTCGAGGGTAATTTCTTCCCCTCGGTTTTTCTGAGGAGTAATTTCCCTCGGAATAAATTTCCTCAGAAGTCCTTCGGTATTTTCTTCGGAAATTATGGCGACAAATATTGGCGTTGTATTTCCGAGGTGAAAAGCGAGGGAAAATATTCCTCTCGGAAAAAACCGAGGGATATTATATTCCCTCGGTTTTTCCCTCGAAATATACCGAGGGGATCACCTCCCTCGGTTTTTTCCTCGGAAAAAATTCTGTTTTTTTGTAGTAACATTCTGGCAGAGAAGAAATCCTTGCTAAAAGTTGTACACCATCTCTCTCTTAAGGTATATAAACGCTGAAATCAACTATTTTCTTGTAGATCAAAATCCAAAATCATTGATTCCCAACAACGTTGAAATTCATTCTCATCAACACAACCTAACATATATTTTTATAATAAAGTATTGGCAAAGACTTACGTTAGGCCAGATTAACGGGTCATGACCCGTTAGGCCATCTGACCCGATACTCTAATGTATTAGTTTTTGAACTATGATGTATTGGTTTTTGTACTCGAAAGTATTGATTTTTCATAAATATCTGACCCGTGTTATGATGTATTGATTTTTGTATTAGTATTATGATGTATTGAATTTTTTACTATAATGTATTGATTTTTGTAATATAATGTAGCGGTATAAAATTTTGGCCTAACGGATGATCCGTTAGTCCGACCTGACAAGAGTGTTGCCCTAAAGTATTAGATTTATAATTTAAAGTATCAAAAATTATAATTAAATGTAAAGCGACGCCCCTAGCTCCAACCGAGAACTTACTAAAGTAGTATCAGAAAAGTAATATTTACTTCTATAAGTTTTTACATAAAATTATTGCATGTAAATTGTATCAAAAATAAAATCAATATATATTTTTACGTACCTCTCAAACATTTGTTAAATATGACTTTAAATGCATCATCATTTTTCAGTTTTCCGAACCGGGCTATTGCATTTTGATAGAGGTGCCACAAGCAAAGACGATGTTTTGTTGTGGGATAAACCTGCAAAAACAGATAAATAAAGTATTAATAAATGTGTTACAAAACTATATGAAAATATCACAAAGCTGCTCTAAAGTATTACAAAAGAAAGTAAAAGTATTAAACCTTCTCTATTACTGCAGAAATTGCAAGATCTTGGTCTGTAAATATAGTTACTGGACATTGGCCTCCCATGGACTTTTTAAAAGTTTCAAACAACCATTCAAATGACTCTGTCTTTTCATCGGCAAGAAATGCACATTCAAATATGACGTTGTTCTTGTGATTGTCCATACCAACAAAAGGAGCACATACTAGGTCATACCTATTTGTACGATATGTTGTATCAAAAACAACAACATCTCCATACAGCTTATAATCTTCTTTTATCATTGAGTCTCTCCAAAACAAGCTACATAATCTCCCGTCCTCATTCAACCTGACTCTAAAGAAAAAGTCGTCTGTGATAGAAGCTTGTTGAGATAGAATATCGACAATTCTCTGCGCATCTCCACCTTGTATCTCTTGCATTTTGTATCGTGCCACATAATTCAGGTGATCTTTCACTGTATGCCCAAGGTTTTTTTCACCACCTGCCTCCTGCGCCATGTAACGGTAAGAATTCATCGTTTCATCCCTGAAGATATCATACTTTCTATCGCTTTGCCCTTTTCCTCCGTAATTCTCTTTGTGATCGATGCCAATTACCCCATTCTGTTCGAGTGAGCGGATGGTTATGTCCTTCAACGTGAAGAAGAACTTCATATTCTTTTATATCTATATCCAACTTGATCCTTATTAACGCTTTACAATCCGTTCGTGTACTGACGACTTTTTTTCTTCTCCCCGCAACGTCCCCTGTTTTCATAACATTTTTCCTGGCGCAAGAACAAACAAAATATTTCTCTCTCAATTGTCCATCGGTATTCTTTTTGTCCATTGACTTGCGCACGTTAAATCCCACCGCACGAGCATGATCACGATACAAATCATAAAGTTCATGTATTGTTTTTCTTCTTATCCATATTAAAGAGCCCCTTATATCCACTGAATCATTTAATTTTGCAAAGCATTAAAAAGTATTACAAATACTATCAAAAATATCAAAGACAGTAATAAAAGTATTACAAATGGTACTAAAAGTATTGAAACAATTAGAAAGTGCAGTAGTAACTTCATCCAAAACAACATTTATAAAGTATCACAAATAGTATGAAATGTATAACAAAAGGTATTAAAAGTATTACAAACGGTATTAAAAGTATTACACCATTATAAATTGCAGTAATACCTTCAACCAAAACAGAATTTATAAGTATCGCAAATAGTATGAAAAATATCACAAACGGTACTAAAAGCATTACAAACGGTACTAAAAGTATTACAAAAATTAGAAAGTGCAGTTATACCTTGGTCCATATCTTCTTCTCTAATTGATGTAGGAATACAATCATCACCATGACATCCTTCATTCAAAATATCATTACAAAGTATCAGAAATAGTATCAAAAGTATCACAAACAGTACTAAAAGTATTATAAAGATAGAAAGTGCGGTAATACCTGTGTCCGTATTTTCTGCAATAGTATTAATTTCCTCAATATTTTCAACTATTGAACTATTTTTCTATTTTTCATAATTTTTGCAGTATACGAATGTCCTCCATATGCATCAACAAAAATTAAAACTATTAGAGAAAATGTATATCGAATCAAGTTTTCCCCAAATTCTCGATTCCTAAATTGAGAAGATATTTTACTTACATGAAACTTGATTCGAGTCAGAGATGCGAAATTGGATTCCTGATCCGTAGTCTTGCTTTGATTTTTTGTGGTTTTAAACTCCAATTTATGCTTCGATTTTGTGTTTTTGTTCTTGAGCGTTTTATCCTAAAATTGCTTGAATTTGTCTTCAAGTTTCAGAAATTCGTATTGAATATGCAGTTTTCGCATTGAATTTGCTGCAGAAATTCGTAAAATTTGCCGATGAATTTGGAGAATTTGGAGAATTTTCTCGCAAAAATAAAATAGAGAAAACGAGAATCTAGGGGATTGGGGGTTCTGGTTCTTGAGACCGGGTGTGGGATGGGGGATTTGGGTCTGGGTCGAGTTAATTTAATAAAATAGTAAAATGTGGTCTCATTCTATGAGACCGATCTCCCCCAAGACCTACTCTCAAATATACGTTGTAACTTAATCTAAGGTCCACGATATAACGATTGGGCCTAAATAAAAGCCCAACAATTCCGGCTGACCAATTTTAACAAAAGCCTTTGCTTAGATAAGTCGCGTCCATCGCAAAAGTCACAGAGGAAGAGATTTTTCTGGAATCGCTAGTTAAAAGTATTAAAGCACTCTTTCAAAAATAGAGAGAGAAGAGTAATCGAAGGGTTTGATTTACTCTAATTATAGTTGAAGAATGGCGATGATAGAGGAAGAATCCGGCGGTGTGAACGATTCCCAATCACAACCAAATGCGGCGGATGCGCCGTCGGGTTACGGTTCCGATGGCTACGAGACCGCTAGTGATACCGAGCTAAATGACTCCGTTCCAGATAACGATAATGGTACTACTGGTAATCGTAATACTGTAAGTTGTGTTAGAAATGGCGATGAAGAGGTAAGCCGCGAGGTCAATGAAGAAGAACGTCAAGAGAAGACTGAAAGCATCAAGGCTGAAACCAATGAGGTAATAATAAAGTTTTTATTTTTCTCTTTTCGAATATTGTGCTGCTTGTTAACTTGAGTTTATAAGAATTGCGCCTTTTTATATTTATTAAATAAGTTAAAATTGAAGTGTTTCTATTGATGAATTCAGTGGATCGGCGTGGAAGCACGATAGCAGTCTCACTGTAATATAACCACTCGAAAAGTAGTTTGGGTCTGACGCATTGTTAGGCTAGCTATTTTCTTGATTGTCAATTAGTTCGTATTTTGTTTCCCAGATTTTATTTTTGGAAATATTCTTTTCTTTGAGTCAAAACTCTGCGATCCCATCACCATGTTGCCTAACTTTTTCTTTCTTTCTGTCTTTCTTTCCGAGAAGTAGAAAGCATTAGCCCAAGCCAATGATGCAAAACTTGAGGGAAATTCACTCTTTAAAGCTGGGCAATTTGAAGAGGCGTTGTCAAAGTACGAGATTGCGATACAAGTCGCGCCAGACGATCCATCATCTAATGAAATAAGATCAATCTGTCATGCAAACAGCGCTGCTTGTTTCTCCAAACTGGTATTTTTCTCCCACGTGAACATTAGAATTTGTATCATGGGTTTCCCCATGTTAATTTCTTTTGCTGCAAATAGCACGTGAGATGTATGAATATATTTGACTGGCTTCTATTTTATACATAACTTTTGTCCTGCATGATGAGAATCTTACATAAAATTAATTGTGTAAATGGACCTGGAAGACTTGGATTGTATGAGTTTGCTGAAATTTTATGAAAGCATGCATACCGTCTTGATTAGTTTCACATTGCACTCTTTCATTGACTTTACTCTTAGGTCCAAGTTTGCGGGTTGGTTTCCCTGTCAATAGGTAAGATATAACAATCTTTAAGGCCCAATTCACCCAGAAGTTGACAACAATTCACAAAACATTCCCTCATGTTTTTGTGTCCCGACTACACCCTAACCCCCAATGTAAAAACAGCCCTCCTTTACCTCTGTACAAGCTATAAGAAAATGGTGCCACATTGATGTGCATTTTGAAACCAAAGAACCTCAACTTTTCTCATGCAACTAAAAATCTGATCCAAGCACTGTGGTGCACGCCTTTCATAGCTCGTAGAAATAGTCATTGAAGGGCTCGTTCGAGGGGCAGGGATTCCAGGAATGTGATTTGCTGGGGGGTGATTGGGCATGGTGGGTGGGGGACTGGGATGAGCTGGTGGGATAGTTAGCAATGGTTTAGGTGGGGGGTTATTGGATGAGGAAATAGGAAGAACCAAGAAAAAGAAATGGGAAAAAGAAGTTTAAAAGAGTAACTTTCTTAAGGGGTAATTATTTTCTTGGGTGAATGTTTCATTGATAGTTTAGAAGGGTAATTACTAAATAGGCAATAATTTAGCTGCAAAGTTGCCGTCTACTTATTAAATAAATATGGCCTGTCAATCCTGCGTGGGATGAATGTACTTTTCCACCATCATGATTTCAATTCTGGGCTTTATTTGGGAAAGGAATAAAGGAGTTGTGGCTGTGAAATTTATTTTACGACTTAATGTTAATTGATTATCCTACAATTTATACATTGAATCAGGATTCAACCAAATTCCATAAGTACACACTAATCATATTCCACCAATTATCACAGCTACCATCTGTCATCTCATGATGATCGCATATCCCATCTGACAAAACAAATAATCCTGAGTTGATATATAATGTATTGAAGAAATACTAATCACAAGTGATAAGTAATTGGGAAATGCAGGTTTATTTAAGTCTCTTACTGCAGATTGATATACAGTGTACTGCATAAATACAATCTCAGTGTCACCTTCATCCCTTTCTGAGTATGTTTTGTATAGTTTTTGAAATCAGGAACGTGTGCATTTATATTGGTCTGAACTGATTCAATAAAGAGTTTTCTTGTATGTGTTCTTGATTTTTTATTATTTTTTTAAAAAGTTAATTTCCAACTGATTCTCATCTCATGCATCATCATTCTAAAGTTAATATCAAACTACTTTCATGTTTAGGGGAAACATGAGGAGACGATCAAAGAGTGTACTAAGGCATTAGAGCTGAATCCTACATACATGAAGGCTCTTCTAAGAAGAGGAGAGGCTCGTGAAAATCTTGAGCAATATGAAGAGTCAATTGCTGGTAAAGTTCATGCAAGACGTCCAAAATTACTGCTTAGTATAATCAATAATTGTTGTGTGTTATTGCCACATTATTAATAGAGTGTTGGGTGTCAAGCACTGAATTCTTTGATTTACGCTCTCTCTCAGCTCCAACTTGTGTGTGTATGATATGTTTTTTCTGCGGATAGCCATTTTTTTTTTCATTCCACGGAGTCTCATGTAATTTACACTGAGGGCACTTTTCCTTGTGGCTGATATGGCTTTTTCTGTTGCCCTTTTTTTTTTGGGTGCCTGAATAGTTCTGTTTCTTCACTTGCAGACATGACTAAAATCTTAGAGTTGGATCCGTCAAATGACCAAGCTAGGAGAAGTATCATCCGATTGAAGCCATTAGCTGATGAAAAACGTGAAAAGATGAAGGAAGAGATGATAGGTAGCTAAAGTTTATTTGTCTTTGCATGGCGTATTTATTCTTAATTTTTTGCCCGTCGCTTGTGATTAGGATATGTGGGCTGCTCCTTACCTTATAGGTGTTGTTGCAATTGAGTTATTGTTTCAATACTTGCACTTGCTTCATATGGTTTCTTCAATTATTGCAATCACAATCTAATATGTGCATTCACATGAAAAAGAGATGGATCCATTAGAAACTTTATATGATATGAGGATCAACTTAACTAACAAAGAATTTATAGGGTTGGGAATTCATTGCTGTTCTGGTATGTACTGTTGTATTAATAGTTATATTGTTTTGTAACAAACCTCTGAATATAAATGGGTTTACTCTTTGAGTGCAGGTAAACTGAAAGAAATGGGGAATTCAATTCTGGGCCGTTTTGGAATGAGTGTCGACAACTTCAAAGCTGTCAAAGATCCAAATACTGGTTCCTATTCCGTTTCATTTCAACGTTAGGTGTACTTTACCTACATTTATATTGGATATAATGGAAATGAGTGACAAATAAGACTGGTGTTGGAAATATGCTGCACTTTTGGGTTACTTCTATCTGTGGAAATTTTTATTCTAAGGTATCTCATCTCATCTCATCTCATCTCATCTTATTTTATCTGTTGGAAATATTGCACAATTATATCTGTTGATGAATTGATTTCTTGTTTTCCTTGGAACTATATACATAATTGGGACAAGTATACTCAGTGTATGGCATGTGTGAATCTGATCAATATCGTCACCCAAAAACTAACAGGGGAAAATTTAAAAATTAGTCTCGTGTCTATACGGGTACTGTTGCAATATAATTCCTGAAATTTGAAGTTGCCATCTTTATCCTATGTCTTGTTTGTTCCAATTGGTTACAACTCTACTTATACGGACTGCCCTTTGTAGCCAATTATTAGACAAAACTATTACTTTTGTTGAAGGCAAACATTGTTGCATGCTTAAAACTGCAGTTTCAAATATCATCGGAGTAATATTGCGCATACTAGTCTAGTAGTTCCTAGTTGATCATCATTGGTTGTAGGTACACAAGATTTTGGTCTGGAGCCAAAAGCAAATATACTTTACGAGCATAGCATTCACAGTTGGTATATGACTTCTATTCTGAAATTAGTGTACAGTAACATGATAAACATTTAGCTAACGGAAATTGAAAAGTGAAAATCCAAACAATGGATTATAAAGTCAAATCCAAAATTTTGTTCGGCTCCTTTAACGGTGGGCCTCATGCGGGCAATGGATACTGTTGGTGGGTCCTATTCGGACTTGAATTTTTTTTTTTTATTATTTCGATGGAGGTAAAAAAACTGCGGGTAAACCTGATATTTCTAATAATATATACCATACTTCTGATCTACTTAATGAGTCTTAGAATTCTCAATTAGTTGGTAGTGGTATAATAAGAAAATGTATGATTATTTTGTATTGACTAACGAGGAACGAAAAAAAGTAATAATAGGACTCGTCCTCTAGTATTCAGTTTAGGGATGTTTACAAAAGTCATATCGGATGTTTGTCCTAGGATTGAGGACTATGGATATTCGTTTGTGTTAAAAGGTCTATCTTTAATTCTGCGTTATGAATTGTCAATGATATAGAAAATATAATAAAAATAATTAAAAAAATTTCTCGAATGATAAATGTGGATCGTATGAAATAATTAATTAATAAGAAAAAGAAATAATTAATTAATTTAAAATAATCAGTAAATTATGAAAGATGTCAAATAAATAATGTTTAGCACACCATCTAAAAATATAAATTACATTGTCTAATTTTTTTTTGTCACGTAAGATTTTTTTTAGTTTATTTTTTTTAGTTTATGTGTCAAATATTGCACTCCAATTTACGATGCATTGGTATACTCTGAGTTCTAAAATTCTAATCTCCACTAAACAACTTATCACTTGATTTGACATTTAAAACCAAATTACAGTATTTTTTTTAATATTTATATTTAAATACATTCAAACAAATGCCCCCGATGCAATTTGTGAAAAATAAATGAATGCCACGGATTATTATTATTATTATTATTATTATTATTATTATTATTATTATTATTATTATTATTATTTTGAAATTACGTTAAGCTTGAGGAGTAGTTCTATAATTGACCCTATGATTTATATAACATTCACAACTTTTGAGATTTATGTGCCATGCTAAACTTAGAAACTCATTATGACAACTAAAATCCATAATATTGAAAGGGAGAAACTCAATCGAAGATGATAAATTTAGAGTACAAAATAATCATCACTTTACGAAGCTATGGGCAGATAATTTTACCAATTATAATTTCTTCATCTCCGCAAAAAGAATAGGAATAAACAGACCGAATTAAAAATCCTACTTCTATGGCTCACTATAGGCCAATTATACTTTGTAATGTGGTTTACAAAGTTATTTTCAAAATCATTGTTAACAGATTAAGAATTGTTTTGGATAAATGTATTAGTGTTAATCGATCTGCATACCTTCAGGAGACAAATCTTGGATAATGTGATTTTTGTTCATGAGTGAAGTTTAATAGTTATAGAAAGAAAAAAAAAACACTTTTTTTTTTCAAATCTTAAATCAGATATGGCCAAAGCATATGATATAGTGGGGCGGAGTCTTGTGGTTCGTTCTTTTGAAAATATGGGATTTGCTGAAACTTTCATCTCTTGAATTTGCTCTTTGTTCCGCCTCTTTCTCTTTCATGTTAATGGACAATCTGGTGGGTTTGTGACTCCATTTAGAGGTATTAGAAAAGGCGATCCTTTGTTTCCTCACATTTTAATCATCACCTCCGTGGCTTTTAATCGGTGGATTGAATCTCCTTACGGGGTCAATTGTAATGTGACGAGATTTTCCGAGTAATGAAAAATGGAGTGGAGGCTTTTGATCGAAAGATGATGAAATTAAAAACTAAACACCCTAATCACCAAATTTGAAGGGTTTTGTTTTCTATAAATTACGACGAGAATTTAAAAGAGAACGTTTGAAAGGAAGGCAATTAAAAAGACAATAAAAATAGATTGAGTTTGGAAAATTAATCAAAAAAGCAAAGGTAAGGCACTAGACTCGTCTCCACGACCAATTGGACAATTTATCGATCATTTAAAGTTCATAAGTTGGGGTCGTCAATCCCAACCTCAATTTGATTTAAATCAGACGTTGATATCTCCTTTCGGTATCAATCAACGTCTAATGATAATTAAAAGTTGGTCAAATAATTAATTTTGCAAACAAAACCGTGCAAATTGAGATATGCAAAATAAATTGCTCAGTAGCTTGCCAATCGATGACTATAAACTCACCTAGCCTTAGACCAAATAGATCTGACCTAATTGCATGAAATTAGCAAGAAATCAAGGAAAAAGCAAGCAAGAACATAAATCATGCAATTAAAATCTTAATAATTAAATTAAATAATAAAGACATTAGATTAAGCAAGCAAGAACAAAATTGAAAGTAGATCTAATATCCTAAGCATAAAAGAATCACAAAGTTCAAGATCTTAAAAGAAATAACGAGAAAAGAAGATCTAGAAAACGAGTAGATTTTTTTTTTGAAAAGCAATAAACGGAATTTTATAAAGAAAAGGCAAGCTCAAATCCAAAACAAGATCTAGAATACTTATTTGTCACATAATAAGAAAGTCTAAATCTTCCATGAAAAGGAGTAAAAACAAAGAATAGATCTAGGAATTACTAAAAGTAAACAAAAAGCAATTCAAAGACAATTAAAGATAAATAAAAGAGAAAACTTACTAAAATTAAACTAGAGATCTTCAATACTTACTTGTCACTTAGTAAAAAAAAAAATTCCAATATTCAACTACAAAAGTTTGAAATGAAATCTAGAACTAAAAGAGTAAAAATTAATCTATAAATATAAAAAGATGAACTAAACCTAATTTAGATAGTGGCTATTTGATAATAATGAAGAGTCCTCATTATATACGAGTCTCATATATCAAATGGTAGAAAGGGGGACACTTCCCCCGAGAATATCTCAAAAATCCAGGAAATAGGATGGTGGTACGCGCTCGGGCGCGAGTGTGCACCACTTGCGGTGAAGTGGTCGAGTCGGGTGCAGTATATGTGGATTGGGCAGGCATTTTGAGACTTAAAACCTTTGAATTAGCTCCTAATGTCTAATTATGAGATATATCCATGCCTCTTGAATTTCATATGGAAGAGTTATGGCCTCCACATTAAGACCTACCATATATGGGAATCCAACCCATTGTTTTCACTTCCAACTGATTTTAACCATTCTTAATGTACGAACTGCACAAAATGGTAAACAGGAAAGTTGTAGATATCCTCTTAGGTTTTTAATAATGTAAATTAAAATCAATTATCAAAAGAGTTTAGGGATTTATGATCAAAATATAACAATTGCTACATTCAGCGAGCGAATGCGTGGGCCGACAAAGTAAATGGCCGCATTTCTCATCGTTTCCGCTTGATATTCACACATAAACTCATCGACACTTGCTTTTGAATTTATTGGCTTGGATTGGCTCATCTCCCGACCTCGGTCTGGCCCCACTTTGGCCATGTTTGACCTAAAAAGATAAATAACATAAAAAGTCCACAAAAATATGAGAAAAATATTAAAAATATTAAAAAGGTGAAACAATCTACGAAAATGAAAAATAATGAAAATGACACAAACTACGACTCAAACCAAACAAAAACATACAAAATAAAATACAAATTCATATGAAAAACACATACAATATGTACAAATCAACTCCCCCGACTAATATATGTAAAACTAAACACAAAATCAATTAAGTGAACTCGGGATACAACGAGCTTAGCAAGCGATGGAAGAGATGTATAACTAGTTTGTGTTCTTAAATGTGCAACAGAAGTGGGAACACGAGGCGCGGATGAACGCAGAACGTGTGCAACGAGAGAAGGAACTCGAGGCGCAGATGAACGCATGACCGAGATGCTGGTATCTTTTCAGTAGTACTAGCAGCAGTCCCCTGACATAATACTCCTCCGATATGTTTTATAAACTTGTGATATATTGTGACATTTCTTGAATGTGATAGATTCAGTAAACCTGATCAAATTTCTACATTTGGGTAATTCAAAACTTGTTTATTCAATTCGTGTTTTGTTTTCAATTTTTGATTATTTTGGGTATTTTATATTAAAATATGTAATAATAACTCGAAAAATTGTTATTTTTTAAAACGAGGGATTAAAATTCCATTGGAAAATTGGACGAAGACAAAGAGCCTACGACAATTTTGCCCCCGGTATTTTTGATTTTACCGAGGGCAATTTTGCATTTGGTAATACTAAGGGGGGTGTTGCCTTCAATAATACCGAGGAATCTAATTCGAGGGTTGAACGATTTAATGAAGAAAACTTCGCTCGTTAAATTTGTCGGAATAATTAATGAGGGCGCTTCGTCCTAGGGATGACAATTATGCCCCGGCCCGACCCGTGACTCGTGGCAGGGTGGATCCGGGTACCATCATCGCCCCGTGGGTACCCGACCCGCTCTGATCCGCCCAATATTGTTTACTTTTTTAATATATATTATACATTTTATAAATATTTATTACATATAATTATTTAGATTTTTTTACATTTAGTTTTATATAACACACACACACACACACACACACACCACACACACACACATATATATATATATATGTTTATAATGATATTTTTTATGAATAATATATATTAATAAAGAAAATAAAAGATAAAAGATCTTATAATTAAACTTATAAATGTATAATTAATTTATTATTATCTTTAATTAATTATTATTCTTAAATTTAGTTTTAGTAATATATATATATATATATATATATATATGTATATATATATATATATATATGATTATCATATATTAAACTTTTAAAATTAATAAAAAAATATTACAACGGGTCGACCCGACCTAACCCGTGGAGTGGACGGGGTGGGTCCGGGTCCTCTAGTATCCGGCCCGATCCGTCTCATTGCCATCCCTACTTCGTCCTTCGATACCCTTTACCAATGAGTGTTTTACTGAGGGAATTATTCCTTCAGTATTCCCCTCATTAAACTGAATACCGAGGGATTCCTAACAATTATCGCGGGAAAAATCATCCCTCAGTAAAATACATTTTTTTTTTGTTGTGATTTTTAAATTTGTTCTTGAGTACACTCAAAATAGAATCTTAAACTGGAAAAACCGCCTTTTGAGCTCAGGTGGAAAAGAAATTCTTGTTAAGTCAATTGTCTCTGTCTTACCCACATATGTCATACCTATTTTAAGCTTCATATTGTCACTTATAAATCTCTAAGTAGCATTGCTGCTAGCTTTTGGTGGGAAAGTAAGGGGGATAGGGATAATACAATGCATTGGGATTCTTGGGATAGGTTGAGTCTTTATAAAGCCAAATGTGTGTTGGGTTTTATAGATTTCAATGTATTAATGTTGCTTTAATCCTTAAATAAGTTTGGAGATTTCTTACAAATACAATTCTTTTTGTTTGTAAACTTCTAAATAGCCACATATTTTCCTGAGGGAGGGTGTTTACCTGTAATTGCTAAAGGGGGTGATTCGTGGCTTTGAAAAGAATAACTTAAGACTAGAGATTCTTTAGTGTTGTTGATACGACCAAAAAGATTGGTGGTTCAAGAATAGGGGGTACTGACCTTAATATGAAATCAACGACCTGGCAGACCTCCAGAAATCTCTTGATGACCTGATAGAACTCCAAAAGGCTCCTGGCGACCTGTATATCCTGCAAAACATAACCCAAGTCGGGCGGCCCTGGCGTAGGCCCTCCGATGCTTAAGTTAGATAGTGTTCGAGAGAGATATGCGAGAGCTAAGAGATAGGAGACGTATTTAGAGAGCGTGTTCCCAATAGACAAGAGACGTGTTCCCAATCTAGGGTCCTCGTCACCTGTATAAGAGCTCACCTCTTCTAAAGAATAGCTCCTAAAGGAGAGGTCACTAAAAATTCATAAACCCATCTATAATAATTTGAGATGAGATAATTATTCGTATAGAGAGAATAATGTGAGCTCCACGAAAGAGAGAGCATGGGATCAGTTATGAGAGTTATAAGAGAGAGATGTTACGCTTGTGAAATAAGGGCCTGAATCCCCTATTTATAAGATTATTGAGACTTGTCCGCCAATCAATAGGATTCCTTCATAAGGTGAGATTAAATCTCCTAATTATACCCAATCTCCATAATTAGGAAATATTCTCATATTAGGATTCTTATTTCTCATAATTCCATAATAGCCATAAAACAATGCCGGGACCTAGAACCTTCCATCCCTTTGTTACTTTCTTACTATATATAACCAAGCTGACATTTGATGTCGTATCAGTTAGTCTCCCATATTCTAGTTGATTGAGGTAAGAAATCAAGTAGAATATATAAAAAATAAAGACCAAAAGCCATAAACCATTTATCCGACCCAAAACAGATCACCCAAGAAATTATTCTATACCATTAACCATAGCCATGAATTATTACTTAAGTATCACCTCATAACCATAAACAATTTCGTTAGTCCGCCGGTACCCCATACCATAATCCATAATAGCCCATCAAGGCCCAAGATTGCGTTAAACATAAAGCCCAGCTCTCAATACCGAGCTGTTATAATACCATTTACCTGATAAGAGCTCGCTACCTCGCATAAGAGCTCGTCACTCCTATACATCAGGTCGCTGCCTTCCAGAAAAGCTCGCCCTCCTTTTAGAAGGATTGCACCTTCTAGAAGAAGTGGTCGCTTACAAATTCACATAATACTTGCATGTTCACAGACCTAAGATAAGGTGGTTGAGAGAAATCATCATATACCAGACTAGGTAGAACCATATTAAACCAAAACCATATATAACCACATATGACCAAAAAAATCATTCAGTCCCCCAAGTTTAAATAATGCAAACAAAGCAAAATAATCAGGTCGCATGAACTCAAGAAAACCTGACCATAGATGACTAAGACAACTACTTAGTCCCCCAGGTTAATGCAATCAAGAAATACAACCAAGTTATTTCAAACATTAAGCCCCCCATGTTAAACTAATGCAAATAAGGTAGCACAACTAAGTCGTATCGAACAATAAGACCAAACAAGGCATACGATGCGAGCAGAAAACTACTAAGTCAAAACACCATATAACCACATAAACTATACCACATTCAAAAGCACATAATCAAAGCCGTAAAGAACGTGTAAGTCAAACATGCTCTTCACATAGACTTCAAACAAAACATCTAAGAATATGTAAATCAAACATATTCAAAGGACAAAAACCGCAAATAACATGTAAAGCAAACATGCTCTCTACAACAAAGGATATGTAAGTCAAACATATCCCTTACATAAAACCATACATCCATCCATCCATTGCCGACCTCATGAAAGCATCGAGGCATGTCCATATCCATAGAAACCATCACCGACCTAATGAAAGCGTCGAGGCGTGACCATATAAAGGGAAGCCGACCTAAAGCGTCGGGGCTTGGCCATATAAAAGGGGAGCCGACCTAATGAAAGTTTCGGGTTTTAACATATAAATGGGAGCCGACCTAATGAAAGTGTCGGGCTTTAACCATAAAAATCATATTGGACCATAGAATCTGTAGATCATTTGTTATATGTATTGAGGTCGTATGAGGTAAATGACACCGTAACTAAGATTGTAAGAATAAAGGCGAGGTCGCAGGCTAAGGTCGCTGCTGATAACAAAAATGAGGTTGCAAGACCAAAGCTGAGGTCGCGAGAATAAAGTTGAGGTCGCAGAGAACATGTTAATCAAACATATTCTTCACAATTAGATCATAAAACCCTTAATCCATAAACCATTGATTAATATGACTTAAACCAAACTTGCGACCAGACCTTAACCATTTAAATCGAATCACACACCATAACCATTTAAACCGAACTAAATAAATTTTATCAAATCAAGTAAACCATATTAAATAAACCAATCCATGTCAACTAATAAATCATCTAAGACCAAATTAAAAAAACCAGTCCCCCGTATCAAACTAAATCAACCAAAATAAACCAAATAAACTCATATAAATCATGTTTAAGTCAAATATACCATATACCAAATTATACCATACCAAACCATATAATTCAGATAAACCATACCAAACTACCCCATATAAATTAAATAAATTAGTTAATTCCTCGTGTTTTAGCTAATAAAATATCAAGTAAGGTAGATAAAGAATATAGAAAACCCTCCCTTTTACTAGATTTAAACAAGCGTACCTGATACGTAGTGATATTGATGCCATAGAAAGTTTTTACTTTCCCTTTAATATCCAAAAGCGCTACCTTTATTTTCAGGTAGAAAAATTGCATGATCCAATCTCCTTGAATATCTGGACACGCGATCTCATCGTGTTTGGTTGAATTGACCATCCCCGGGTAAAATTCCATGCAACACATAAATTAACCATTCAAAGTCAAAATTAATACGAACTAAGCAAGTAGACCTGCACTTAATCCGTTAGTATACGATCATAAAAATAATCGATAAGGAATATGTGAGCATCGCAATCCTTACTCGCGCCCATAATTATTAAACTAACCTTTTAGGCCCAATTAATCCTCCATGAAGCTACATCAAAATACATATAATTGCTCCACTTTGTGAGGCGAGCTGGAGGTAGGCCTCAGGCCAACTTTCAAAACCTTTCTTAATCACATATAATTGCTCCGCTTTGCGAGTTGGAGATAGGCAAATTTTCAAAACCATTATTAAAAAAAGTTTAATTTATCCCCCTGAAAAATTTTATTATCGCGGGCAATTATCTGAAAGTTATAATTAAATAGAAAACTTATCTTAAATATTGGTGACCTTGTTGCATTTGTTTGACACGCGAACTTATCGCTTTAGATTTTAGGCAGCAAAATAAATCAACCCTCCAATATCAATACAAAACCATATACCATAATAATAATCCTCATATAAATCCTTTAATTCAAATAAACCATTAAAACCAAATAATATTAGACCAAAAAATAATATTAAACAAACTTGACCAAATGAACCATGTTAAATATACCATATAACCATATTAATCCAATTAAACTACATTAAAATATATCCATATCCAAGAGAGCTTAAGAAATCAAATAAGTCCCTTCCGTTAAGAATTGAACCCATAGAATCAAATAAACCACACGCATATTAAGCCATATAGAATTAAATAAACCATATGCATATCCCCATAATTTTAAAACATATAGAATCAAATAAACCATATGCATATCTCTATAATTTTAAACCATATAAAATTAAATATTCCCCCTCAGCCAAGAATTAAACCGCACGCAGATCCCCATTTAAGCACATCCAATCATCACCATTGTTAACCATGATTGGTGTAACACACCTAACCCCCAATTTGCATATTTATTGGTTCTAAAATTAAGGAAAATAAATACTTATCTTGATTTTCGATGCCTCCATAATTTAAGGTCTTTCAATCAACTGGTTTAGAACTCACGTCTTTCGCCCAATGACTCGATGTCACTCGTATTCCCATAGATGGCCCCACTTGATGCGACCAAAAAGATTGGTGCTTCAAGAATAAAGGGTACTGACCTTAATATGAAATCAGCGACCTGACAGACCTCAAGAAATCTCTTGGTGACCTGATAGAACTCCAAAAGGCTCCTGGAGACCTGCATATCCTGCAAAACAGAACCCAAGCTGGGTGGCCCCGGTGTAGGCCCTCCGATGCTTAAGTTAGATAGTGTTCGAGAGAGATATGCGAGAGCTAAGAGATAAGAGATGTATTTACAGAGCGTGTTCCTAATAGACAAGAGACGTGTTCCCAATTTAGGGTCCTCGTCACCTGTATAAGAGCTCGCCTCTCCTAAATAATAGCTTCTAATGGAGTGGTCACTATAAATCGATAAATCCATCCATAATAATTAGAGATGAGAGAATTATTTGTAAAAAGAGAATAATGTGAGCTCCACAATAGAGAGAGCATGAGATCAGTTATGAGAGTTATGAGAGAGAGAGATGTTAAGCTTGTGAAATAAAGGCCTGAATCCCCTAATTATAATATTATTTAGACTCTTCCACCAATCAATAGGATTCCTTCATAAGGTGGGATTAAATCTCCTAATTATACCCAATCTCCATAATTAGGAAATATTCTCATATTAGGATTCCTACTTCCCATAATTTCATAATAGTCATAAAACCTTATTACCATATATGCCGAGACCTAGAACCTTCCATCCTTTCGTTACCTTTTTACCATATATAATCAAGCCGACATTTGATGTCGTATCAGTTGGGAATGGATATTAGATTGTGAATTGGAGCTTAGTTATGGTTTGGGATTCCCCTTGGATTCCTGGTTGTAAAGCTTTCAAAACATCCCCTAGAGGGTGTGATGTGGATAGATTGTGTTGGGTTAATAAGTTAATTAATGAAGATGGTTTGTCTAGGACTCTTGATCTAGTCAAAAGTGTCTTCTCAAGTGGTGATGTTGATTTAATTCTTCAAGTTCCTATTTGTATTTTAGGTTCTTGTAACAACTTATTATGTCATTTCAATGTGAAGGGGAGTTTCTCTGTGGTTTTAGCTTATCATTTTATTTTGAAAGCAAAATCTGAAAAGCTGATATCTCTGACAATAGTGAAGGAGGTCAAGAGAAGATGTGGAAACAAATATGGAGGTTGAAGGTTAAAGGAAAAATCAAGCATTTTTTCTTGAGGTGCTTTCAAAATCTGCTGCCCACAGCTGTTCAGTTAAGGAAAAGGGGTGTGAATGTTGATCAGATTTGATCTTGGTGTGAAAACGGGGAGGTGGTTGTTGAACATATTTTATTTAATTGAGGAAGAGCCAGAACAGTGTGGGAGTTGGCCTCTATCAGTTGGGTGGTTAATGATGGTTTTGTTTTGAATGAGATATTATGTTTAAAATTTAATAAGAGTCTTATGTGTATTAGGATACGTTGTAAAGAGATCCTATCATTTTAGAAATCTTGTACGTATGATACTAATTTTAATTTTATCTCCTATATTTTATTTTGTTTTAGATATTATTTTGACTTTCTTATTAAATATATTTGTTATTGATTAAATAGGAAAGATTTTATACTTATCTTATTTGGTATTTATTTTGTATATTATTAGAATTAGTTTAGGTTTTAATTCTCTTATTCCTAGTTAGGGTTCGTATATTTCAAAACATGATTTATTAGGACTCTTAGATTTTGTCTATTACATAAATAAAGTGACTTACTTGTAATATATTATGTAAATATTCTTTCTTTCTTTTGTAGGACTCATTACAAGAAAGAATGTCTATATAAATATGAGGACTCTACAACTTCACGCTGAATAAGATGAGAGAATACATGAAAAGATCAGAGTTTAGAGTTGAGAGTGATTTATTCGATCAACAACAAATCTGTCTAGTTCCACACGTTACTGCTAGTGCTGCAACATCTGCACTAACATCATGGTTGAATGAACTATTTTTCTTCCATGATTTTATGTGTTTATTACGATCCAATCCTAGAGATTGTGATTCTTAACTTTTGGAAGATTAGTGCTGATTTAGAATAATCTTACTCAATAGGAGTTTTTTGGTGGTATCTACTATTTGTTTATGTTTTCATGTGTAATTGATAATACACTTTTTTAGTAAAGATATTTTGGCCTTGAGGCAAGACTTCAGAGATTTATTCCCTGTAATTAAAAGTTTTAAAACCTTGTGTTTTTATTTTATAATTCCACTTTTATTTATTTACACTTTGCATAGTACACACTTGGTTTGTTTGATTGTTCTAGTAATTTTTATTATTAATAAACAAATTAGAAAATTAGGGCTTCCAATTCTTTCAATTGGTATCAGAGCGGACACTTGACAACACTAAGTTTTGATCCTAGACCACGATGATAAGGACACCGAAGGGATGGAGGCATGCGAGGATTTGTATCAAAGTTGGGTCAAGTTGGTTAAAAAGGCCAAATTTCTTACCAAAGAGAACGAACGATAGAGTTATGAGAACGATGAGCTGAAAGCGTCTATCTCCTTTAGAGGTGATTCTCACAACAAAAGTTGAAGAATTTGGTAATGTAAAATCTAAACTTCACACTTCTTTTCAATCTTTGAAGAATACGAGTACTGGTAAGGCTAGTACTCAATTTAAAACTCGTGTTTTTATTAAATCAAACAAGTCTTGTGAAACACCAAATTAAAACTTGCCTAAAGCCTCTAAAAAATCAAAACTCCATAAGCGTAAATATATTTGTCATAATTGCTTTATACCTGGCCATATTACTGTCGTAACCTTAAATCTGAATCTGCTAATAAAAGGTCTGTTGGTCCCGTTATTGGTCAGTCCCAGCAGTAACACCGACACTAACACCTCCCGTAAATTCAAATCTGTTTGGGTTTGCAAGATTGATGTGAAGTGTAATTTTATTTATTATACTTCTTTTAGGTATATGATTGCAGGGTCCTAGTATTTTGACAACGGTTGCTCACGTCATATGACGGGTATTCATGAGTATTGGATGGACTTTGAAACATATGATGGAGGAAAAGTGATCTACGGAGGTGGAGACCATGTGCAAATCATTGGGAAAGGGACGTTGAATGCTGAATGCCTTCCGAAACTTCACAACGTGCTTCTTGTTGGTGGACTTATGACTAATTTGATTAATATAAGTCAACTTTGTGATAATAATATGAATGTGGAATTTGATAAACAAACTTCCAAAGTTCTTGATGATTCAAATGTTTGTTTTCTTATAGGGACAAGATGGTGGACAATTGATATCTTGTGTGTAAGGAAGGGGTTGCACTTTTAAAACGTATGAATAATTTTACGAAGGGTTGTAGCCAAAAACTTATTTCAAACTCTAAGCGACCTTTGCACAAAATTTCTCTAAACTCTACGTTTTTGAAAACTCAAGGTAGCTCAAGAACTTTGATAAATGATTTTAATCTTAAAACTCTTGAGTCTTTAAAATGTTGTGCGTGTTCTAGTTTTGATCACTTTGTTTTTCCAAATGTTCTAATACTTTATCTAGAAGTAGCTTTAAGTCTAGTTTAAGTGGCTATGAGTCTAAGGAAGTAGAGACTGGTCCTAATGTTGAGAAAAACTTATTTTTCACAACTCTAGAGGGAGATGTCGCCACTCTATGTGCTGCTGTTCAGGATGTTGGTGAGAATGTTGGCACACTACCACCAACATTTAGTCCAGAATCTTCAGACTGCTATACTATTGGTTTAAATTCTGATGTTTTGCCAGATGCAGGTACCTAGCACAATGAGGGTGAAATTTTTGTTAAACTCGATCTTGATAACTCCCTTGTTTCACATAATCCATTGGATAAGGGTAAAACAAAACTTGACAATTTTTTTTTATGGGTAATAAGTTTGACAAAATTGGCTTTGCATTTATAAAACTTGTTTTTCTTAAATAAAAGTGTGTTAAGTCTTCATCGATACCAACTAACATAAATTGTTCTTTTAAGAAATAATCAAGTTCAAGAAAATGTCAATTTATTTCTCATTGGTGTTCTATATTTAGACACATTAAACTCTATTTTGATGAACTAGAATCTGATCGTGCTTAAAGATTTTCTGAAAAATTAGTGTTGGTGTTTTCCAGTAACATTCTTAATAACACTAGAACCACTTTGGTTAAGAATCAGATTCCAGCTGTGATGTTCTCTACACCTCGCTTGAGTCGATATTCCCTAGTTTATGTCTATTTAACATTGGTTTTCCATGATACTTGTCGAGTATTTTGGATTATTTGACTAATTGTGAGTTTCTGTAGGTCAAGTTTGTGTTTCTTTTGGTCTTCATGATACGAATATTAGTAAAGGTGCATTTAATGATTAAGGTTTACTCAAGCTTTATTATGTTTTTATACTAAAGGGTTGTGGTTAATCACCTTGGTATAAACCAATGTTGTGATGATTGTTTAGATGTGAAGTTTGGTTAAAATTCGTGTGAAGTGTTTGATGTTCCTAACACTTGTTCTCTTGCATGTTTGAGAGCATTTGATCATTGTTATCTATTTCGTAGTATAAAATCTTGTTGTTTTGCCAATATTGATGGTCTTGGTTTATGGCACCAAAATATTGGGGATGTGAATTTGAAAATGATAATGAAATTGGTCAAACTGGAAACTGCTTGTGTTTTACCCAAACTAAATATTAAAGTTAGTAGTATTAGTTTTGCTTGTTTAAATGATAAAATTAATTGTGATAATCATCTCACGAAGATGGGGTTTTAGTCTCTGATTATCTTGCCTTAGATGTTGTTAATCCAATTGAATGTGAAAGTCTATGCAGTATGAAATACCGTCTTGTTCTTTTTAATGACTTTTAGATTGTGTTTCATGATGAGAGATTTAATCATCATTAATGACTTTTCACTATTAAATCATCACTTATTACTTTTTAATCATATTAATGACTTTTAACGATTGAATCATCATGTGACTTTTTAGAATATTTTGTTCATGTTTGATAGAGTGGGATTTTCTCATGATTCTTGAGCTTCTAGGGATAGGTTGGTCAATAGAAAATATCAAACTTTTCAAAAGACTTCTAATGTTTTGTTATGTTTGAACTATATGACAAAGTTGTTTTTACAAAGGTACCAAACACTGCTTTATATTTTGTGTTTTCGAGAACTGGTGGGAGGAAAAACTCTTTTAAGTTACTTAGGAGACTTACTAGTCTCATGAAATTTTATGTGTTCGGGTGCATTTGTATTTTTTTGAGTGGTTTTTATAATGTGTGTTTGTTCTTGAGATTCTCACTTAAGTGTACTTTTTGTGTGTATATTTGTTCAGGGACGATCACAAAAACCATTCGTGTTTGGTTTAACGATCTTTTTAAGAAATGTAAGGAAGAATATTCTAACTTATTCATGTTCTGTGAATCTTCCTCTTCTGTGGATGTACAGTTGTTTAGCTTGAACATGTTTGTATTTCAAAAATATTAATGCTCTTGAAAGTGTTTTTCTGGATGTGTTGTAATATGTTCCAACATTTGAACCAACACCTATCACATATTATTTTGAATCCAGTTCTACGGATGTTTTTCATTCTCAGGCTGATAATGTTGTTCATAATAGTTTTGCTAAATCTGACATTCTGAAGTTCGATGTTGCTGCAGGTATTCCAACACTGACAATAACATTCAAAGTTGCTGAAGCTGAAACTTTGTTTGATGTTGATTTTGTTGTTGCTAACACTATTTCTACTGAAGAGGGTGTGCATTCGAAATGTACTACGGTAAGATCTCTCCATTTTCCACTCTCTCTTGAACTTAAGTATGATAAATGCTTTATATTGAGAGAGTTTGTGTTTTGGGGCAACAACATGATGTTATTGTTGGAATTTGTAGAGACGAACACCATGCTCGTGCAGCGGAAGTTTTAAAATTTTGGATCCAACAGATCCATCCTGTGAACGAATATATTTATATAATAAATAAACGAGATAAAAGCATGAAACCCTTACAGAAAATTCAGGTCCGAGTTCAACACTAAGGTATCCACGCGATTAATCTCCGACTGCAAGATCTAACTCCAGTGTATTGCTA
>BMAC01000106.1:693690-710521 GCA_014905375.1 Phtheirospermum japonicum | reverse complement strand
CTTATTTCTAAATAATTTTTAAAAATGCTCTAACTTAGAAATTAATTAAATTCTAAATTTAAAATTAATTTCTAAGACAATTTTAAAAGACTTTTAGTAAAAAATACAAATTTCAAAATTTTCAGCATAGCCAAACAGCCCCTTAAGATTTTCTGAAAGTTTTAGGGTCCTTTCTGTAATTTTCGAAAATTTTAGTAATTACAGAAATGCCATTTGGACTTAAAACAGTTTTCTGAAAAGTTTTTGGGGTTAAAACGCAGTTTCTGAAAAGTTTCGGGCAGCCTCGCAGTTTTCTAAAAACTGAGGGTAATTCTGTGATTTCATAAATTTCTAAAATTACAATCAAGCCCAAAACTATATCAAATTCTCAAAAATTTCTACCCAAGCCCTAAATCGAATTTAGGGCTTTCGATTCGGACGTCGTCGGTCAGAACCGCAGGCACCGTTCTGTAGCCCGCGACGAGACGAATCCACCGGACCCAAGGGCCCGCCGAAAAGGCTCGCCGGAGCGGTCCGAAATCGTGCCTGAACCGCCTGCGGACCCACTCTCCAAAGTATCCATGTGTCCATCACGAATAACTATTATTCGCAGTCGTGAGACTTACTGCATTCTCTAAAATGTGATGCAGACCACATGACGACATATATTATATTATCAATATCCCAATCTTGATAATCATTAGTCGTGGCTATTTTAAGAGTAATGTTTTATCAATGACATCTCAYTATATCAATGACAACATTAACTCTACGGGAACATTTATATGAATAATCACAAACAATCAAAATAATAATTCAATMAATCCAATGTCATATTTATTACGATATATATAATGATTGTGATCAAGTATAATGTCTTTAAATCTGATTGTCTGTAGGACATTCATACTTTCAGTTATGGTGTTTGTATGATCATGTTAATGTGTCTTCTCTATTATGAGAACTTAAGTATATGATATTTGGTGGTTGTTCCCAATTATTTTGGTTTTTCAAAATTATTAAAGGGAACAGTTCACTTGGAAACACATTAACTATTTTTGTTGATAACTCTAGTGCGACTAAGGTATAAAAGATACTTTTTCAACACTCGTACAACACCCATTGGTCTTCAATATCACACTATACAAGATTTGGTTGAGAAAAGCATTATTTGCATGGAGTATATTAACACTGGAAATTGGTAGATAGACATTAGCACTAAGGCTTTAAAGCTTGAGAGGTTTTCTTTTATAGAATATCTCTATATATGGTCTAAATGAGTGTCGTCCTGCATGTTGCAGCATCTTACCTCACATTTATCATAACAATGTATATTAATTTCTTTTTTAATTTTCTTAATATTTTTGTAGGCATTCTTTGCATAAGTTTCCAACTACTTTACATTCTTTCACAAAGTATTTTCTAAATATGTGGAAAGTTTCAAAAATAGTTGTGGGTTGTCTTTTGCATAAACATGCATTTCTCCCGGTTCTTTAAAATGAACATCTTGTATTATGAAGGAAGTCCTAGATCCTAAAGGGATGAAGAATAAATTTCTAAATCAAATCATGATCAATGTGATCTTATGAGATGTTTATTTTATTTATGTTGCTGCAAAGTGGAGGTACTACTTCTCCTAAACAAAAAATACATAATCCGCATCTGCAACTAAAATGACTATGTCATTAGCTTGGTTAAGGATTTTCATATCATTGACTTTGTGGACGAATGTCATTAAGGGTGTCATCACATTCGGGACTGTATTGTGTAGCGGATGTGTTTTTACAAAATTTGTGTGTGAAATCTTTCCTTTATCATATTTTAGTCATAACTTAAGGACATGCATCACTTGGTGATATTTGTCTATTTGTTGAAATTTGGCTCTCATGTGCAAAGTGTGGATGTGGATTTATTATCCGTTTGGAAGATTTTGTGGGACTTGGATTTAGTGTGGTGTTATATACATTTGTGTTGGATATGGCTAATTTGATACAATGTTAAACAAAGTGTATTCATATCTTACGTGAGTTGTATCAAAGGTGGATTTTATTCCCTTAGTGATTTTAGATTTCCATATTATGGGGGGATTTAACCTAGATATGTTTCCTTTATTGATAGAATTCTTATAGGTTTAGAGATTTTATGAACTCTTTGGTTTAGGGAAAAATTTCATTTTTGGTACATTATGTTGGCCACTTTCCAGAAAAGGTACGTGATGTTGGCCAGTATCAAACTACATACATTAAGTTGGCAAATTTATCAAATTTGGTACAAAAAAAGCCCAATCGGGCTTTGATGCTTACATGGCATGATTTAATCATTTCTTATCATTTTTAATTTAAAAACTGATTTCTTATCATTTTCAATTTAAAAATTAATTTCTTATCATTTTAAAATTAATTTAAAAATTAATATAAAAATTAATTTTTTATTATTTTTAATTTAAATATTAATTTCTTATCATTTTAAAATTAATTTAAAAATTATTTTAATTTAAAAATTAATTTCTTATCATTTTAAAATTAATTTAAAAATTAATTTAATTTAAAAATTAATTTCTTACATTTTAAAATTAATTTAATTTAAAAAAATTAATCTAATTTAAAAATTAATTTCTTATCATTTTAAAATTAAATTAATTTAAAAATTAATTTCTTATCATTTTAAAGTTAATTCAAAAGTTAATTTAATTAAAAATTTAATTTAATAATTAATTTCTTATCATTTTTGATTTTAAAAATTAATTTAAAAATTAATTTATTATCATTTCTAATTTAAAAATTAATTAAAAAAATTAATTTATCATCATTTTAAAATTAATTTAAAAATAAATTTAATTTAAAAATTGTTTTCTTATCATTTTAAAATTAATTCAAAACTTAATTTAATCTTAAAATTAATTTAAAAATTATTTTCTTATCATTTTTAATTTAAAAATTAATTTTTAAATTAAATTAATTTTTAAATTAATTTTAAAATGATAAGAAATTAGTTTTTTAATTAATTCTTAAATTAAAAATGATAGAAAATTAATTTTATATTAATTTTTAAATTAATTTTAAAATGATAAGAAATTAATTTTTAAATTGCAAATGATAAGAAATCAGTTTTTAAATTAATTTTTAAATTAAAAATGATAAGAAATGATTAAATCATGCCATGTAAGCATCAAAGCCCGATTGGGCTTTTTTTGTACCAAATTTGATAAATTTGCCAACTTAATGTATGTAGTTTGATGCTGGCCAACATCACGTACCTTTTCTGGAAAGTGGCCAACATAATGTACCAAAAATGAGATTTTTCCCTTTGGTTTAGTATATCTATATATATGTGGATTTAACCTGTATATGCTTTCAATGGAGCGCATGTCATCATAGAGGGATAGGTGGTATTTCCAGTTGCATGGGGCAAAGGCAAGCTATGGGTGGAAAAGAAGTTGAATTTTTTATAATCAAGGCCACCTCCGCCTATAACATCATACTTAGACGACCCGCTCTCAATGAGTTCCAAGCAGTCGCTTCCACTTACCACATGAGTGTGAAGTATCCAACCGGAGATAAGGTAGGCGAGGTGGTATCGGAACAACAGGTTGCCCGATCATGTTATCAGATGACCGTACGGAAGGGGATGAGCGAAGGAAATCGAGAATGGAGCAACAATGTGCAAGAAGGGATACTTAGAACTAAAAAGTTGAAAGAGGAGAATTTTGTCCAGCCTCATGAAGAGATTATGAGGATTGGATTGGAAGACAGCAGACCAGATTACACCACACGAATAGGGAGTCAGATACGGAGGATATAAAGACAAAGCTGATTGCTTTGTTAAGGGGATTTCGAGATATCTTTGCCTTTGGAGACTGAGAACTACCATGGGTATATCCCGAGGTCGCGTAACACCATTTGAATGCAGATCCGGAAGCGCGACATGTACTTCAAAAAAGGAGACAATTCGGGGTAGAGTTAGATAAGGTGATTAATACAAAAATTGCTGAAGGCTGGCAACATCCAGATGATCCAATTCCCGGAGTACTTGTCCAATTTTGTGATGGTACCGATACCAGGGAGCAAGTGCAGAGTGTGTGTTTATTTCCATGAACTAAACAAGGCCTGCGCCCGAAGGACAATTACTCGTTGCCACGAATCGATCAATTGGTAGATTCAACTTTTGGATGCGAGCTACTAAGTATGTTGGATGCATCTCAAGGGTATCACCGAATTCCACTGGCAAAGAAGTACCAACCTAGGGTGAGATTTGTCACCTCGACGGGTACATATTGTTTTGTTTCCATGCCATTTTGGTTAGAAAATGCAGATCAAAGGTTGGTAGACAAGATGTTCAAGGACATGTTGGGGTCAACCATGGAGGTTTACTTGGATGATATGCTTTTGAAAAGCAATAAAGCAGAATCACATGTGGGAGATTTGAGGAAAGCCTTTGTTATACTAAGGCATTATGGCATGCGGCTAAATCCAAATAAGTGCACTTTTGGAGTAAGATCAGGCAAGATCTTAGGATACATGGTGATGGAAAGGGGCATAGAAGTAAATCTAGAGAAAGCGCGAGCTGTTATGGAGATGCCCCACCCCTGAACTGTGAGAGACGTACAGATGATAACAGGTTTCATTGCAGGGCTTAATCGCTTCATATACAGATTGGCGGAGAAAGGATTTCCATTTTTTAGGACTTTGAGAAAGGGTTCCAAATTCAAATGGACTAAGGAGGCAGCAGAGGCTTTCAAAAGAATCAAGGAGTACCCGGTCGAGATTCCATTATTGATGAAACCCATGTTAGGGGAAGACTTAATAATTTAAATATTTCTTGGAGAGGTCGCAGTAAGTTTGGTTCTAATCAGGGAGGAAGCTAGGGGCCATTTACTATATCAGCAGGATGTTTAGAGGAGCCGAGCTGAATTATTCAGAACTGGAAAAGGGTGGATTTGCATTGATAGGGTTAAGGTGCTTACCTTATTTTTTGGGTCATAGGGTTAAGGTGCGTACCAACCTAGCACTCAAGCAGATATTGAGTAATCCAAATGTGTCGCAGAGACTGGTGAAGTGGGCGGTCGAACTTAGTGAGTATGATGTCGTTTACGAGCTGAGAGCAACAATAAAAAGCACAAGTGTTGGCAAATTTTTTACAAGAGATGGTGCGTTCCGAAGAAGGAGAAGTTGGACAAAAAACATGGTTGTTGCATGTAGACGAATCAACCATGATGACGGGTGCAGGACTAGAAGTTGTTTTAACTAGTTTGGAAGGGGAAAACCTGGATTTTAT
Organism: Phtheirospermum japonicum; assembly: GCA_014905375.1. Taxonomy (NCBI): domain Eukaryota; kingdom Viridiplantae; phylum Streptophyta; class Magnoliopsida; order Lamiales; family Orobanchaceae; genus Phtheirospermum; species Phtheirospermum japonicum. The sequence continues at coordinate 705,268 of BMAC01000106.1, read as the reverse complement.
GGTTAAGCTGGGGTTTAAAGCCTCCAACAACGAAGATGAATATGAAGCATTACTGCAGGGAATAAAATGGAGAACGAGTTAGGAGTAAGACGAGTAAAGGCATATATGGACTCTCAGCTGGTAGCTCATCAATATGATGGGTCTTTTGAAGCAAGAGAAGAACAAATGAAGGAGTACTTCGGAAATATTAAGGAGGGAGTATCCCAGTTTGACGAATTTAGATTGGAACATCTACCGCGGGCTAAAAACACTAGGGTAGATCAACTCGTCAAAATGGCAGGGGCATTGAGAACTTGCAACACAAGGACGGTTACCTTAATTGAATTAGCTCATAGTAGTTCGGAAAAGGGAAATGAGGTTATTGAGACAGGATAAGGAGAGGATTGGCGGATATTGATTAAGGAGATTCTCGATAAGGTGGTTGCCGGGAATACGCAATTATCTACCGAAGAGGCCAGGACGGCGGTGCGGTTTTGTTTGATGAATGGGCATTTATATAAGAGGTCGCACTTTGGACTGTACTTGAAGTGCTTATCACAAGAAGAGAGGCTGGAAGTGTTGTGGGAAATATATGAAGGATATTGTGGAGACCACGCCAAAAGTAGGGCGTTAATTGGGATGGCCTTGTGAGCTATTTTTTTTTTTTTTTTGTCAGGGATAAAGGGGATGGCTGGCGAGCTTGTTATGACGTGTAAGAAATGTCAGATGCACATACCCATTATCCATGTGCATGCAAAAGACATGATGGTGATGAGCTTACATTATCCATGTGCTTGGAAAAAGATATAGTGGGGCCATTATCGAGGATGCCTTTCAAGAAGCTTCACTTGGTGGTTGCAGTCGATTACTTTATGAAGTGGATGGAGGTCGAGGCTTTGACTAACATATCCGAACAAACGATAATCGATTTTATCTTTAACAATATTTTTTGCAGGTATGGCATGCCACGGGTGTTAGTCTCGGACAATGGTGCACAATTTAAAGGGTATATGATACAAGATTGGTGCAAGATGATGGGGATGAAACAACGATGTACTTTAGTAGCACATCCCTAAGCTAATAGGTAGGTTAGGGTTACTAATAGAATCATTGTGTAGGGAATTAAGTTGCGACTGGAAAATTCAGTGGGACTATGGCTTGAGGAGTTATCTTCTATTTTTTGGGCTTACCGGACAACCCCGCGATCTACCACAGGTGAATCTCCTTTTAACTTAGTCTATGACATGAAAGATGTCATTCCGGAAGAAACATTAGGAGGGTCGCATTGGTTAGACCTTTAATGAAGAAGATAATGAGCGATTAGCTAGAAGAGCATTGGAAACGATTGATGAAATAAGAGATAAGGCAGCAATCGCGTGGAAAAGTACAAGCAAATGGTTCAAGTAGCGTATAATAAACAGGTAAAGAGGAGGCGATTTTAGGTTAATGGCCTAGTATGGAAACGTGCTGATTTAATATACACCACGAAGAAGTAGGATCCTAACTGGGTGGGACCATTCAAGGTGCTCGAAGTATTAAAATGAGGTGCATACGTGTTGGAAGATGATGAAGGAAAGGTGTTACCGAGGAGCTATAATATTTGTCACCTGAAGAAGTATTATGCCTAGCTCCTTGGGCAATGGAGTATGGTTATATTCTAAGCTTTATAACTATGGGTCGATGCTTATTTAGGTCGGTGATGGGTTCTAGTTTGTTTTATACTTTTATAATTATGGGCTGATGCTTGTTTAAGATCAGTGATGAATAAAGAATGATGATCATGGTATTATGTGTTTTTATAGATATGGGCTAACATTCTTAGGTCGGCGATGGATGGGGGTTTTATGGTTATGGGCCACACTTTTATAGGTCGGCGATGGATGAGGGTTTTATGGTTATAGGCTGACGCTCTCATTAGGTCTGCGATGGTTTATGGTATATGGATATGGTTTCTATGGTTATGGGTTGACGCCTTTTTAGGTCAGCGATGGAAATGTTTATATGGTCATGGGAAGAGGTCAACACTTGATTCAATTGGCAATGAGTATTTTTGATTAACATATTCTTTGGTTGTTTGATTATATGTCTATGTGAATATATTTGATTAACCTATTCTTTTGTTGTTTGATTATGTGTCTATGTGAATATGTTTGATTAACATATTCTATGGTTGTTTGATTATGTGTATATGTGAATATGTATGGTCTGTTATGGTTTAGTTGTTTTATTTTGTTCGGTTTATTTGAACATAGGGGGCTGAGTGGTTTTCTAGGTTCTATGTGGTTTCATATGACTTTACTTGGTTTAGTGTAGGGCGATTTATTTTGACTGACTTACATCAAATCGACAGTAATTTTATGATGAGTTTCATATAAGTTGACGCTCGTATATATTGGAAGAAAGTTCAAGGATGTGTTAAGAGGTCGTTAAGTGTTGTGGTGTTTTGACCTTATGGGAAGGTTCATGGATTACAGGTTTTATGGTTATAAGGCAATGCTTAAGTGGATGTTTTTATGATTGAGGTATTTTTCGACATTTTATTTTATGTTTCACATGGATGCAGCCTTTAAGGATTAACTTGATGATATTGGCGCTAAAAGGATAAATGGTGTAAGTTTTCATAAGGGTGATTCATTCATGGCGAACTAAAGTTATTTGATGCAAAGAAATAAAACTTCATTATTGGAGAAGTTAAATTACAAAATTTATAAGCTACAAATTACATCAAGGGGCAGAAGGGGGACAAATTCATCTAGGGGGACTTCGAGCTCGCCACCGAGCCCAGATGATACCACCGCTTGGGCTGCACATTGGGTCCACTAGATAGCCTTTATGCCTTGACCAATATCACCTCGCCAAAAACTGAATGGAGGCAGATCTGTCTTTCTCATCCAGCTGGAAGTTCAGTACCGCTGCTTGGATCTTCTCCTTAGCTCGCTCAATGGTGGTCCTTAAGTACAATTCCACTCCTTTCCCCACTTTTTGAAAAAAGGTCATCGTGTGGCGGCAGGTCACTATCGAATTCGTACTATAAGCGGCGACAAACCGTTGACCCACCTGACTCCTCAGGAAAGTCCAGCAACCTTCTTTGACTCCCTGCTCAATTCACTGCTCATATGCTGCACGTACCTCCTTCTATTTTTCCTTAGCTTTCTCCAATAGGAGGCTTTCCAACTCAGCTTGGCATCTCGCAAGTCTGGCAATCTCAGACTTGGTCGTCTCTAGCTAGCATCTCGAAACACTTAGTTCTTCTGTCTAGGCCGCTGTCTAACGACGAGCTTCATCCAAATCTCCTTGGGTTAACGGAATTTGTTCGGTCTGATGGTTAACCTGAGTAGCTAGCTCGCTACATGCCTTATTCCACTTATCTACAGATTCCTCTTTAGAGCGACGGCTTGCAAGTGAATGGATATTAAAGTCACGATAGGCTGGAGCTATGTTACCAAAAATAATAAAAAGCAAGTTATGAGTTAGGAGCATGTTAAAATATAAAATGGCAGGAAAAAACTTCGAATGATAGTTACCTGAGCAAAATACTATGATAGCATGGTTGCTTGAATTAGCCATCTTGAGGGTTGCCAAATATCTTTTATTTGGGGTTAGCATTTGGCTCTAGAGAAACAGCTGGAACTGGTCGACATCGTTGCAGTTTAGGAGGCCGTTGTTCAAAATTGGAGATCCGAAGCTAGATGCTCCTTGTGTGCGGAGGCATTTTAGGCGAGGAGATGAGGACCGAGCTCAGGACCGGTCGTGTGCATCTCTCTTTATATTACCTTTGCCCACCGAAGTATGCAGAGGGAGTTGGTCATCAGAGACTGCGATCTCCGAAGGTATGTCTCTTGCTGCAAGAGCAATCTCTATTACCTCCTCTGTATTTATTGTGGGGTCCGAGGAAGGTACAAAAGGAGTCATGTCCTTCTAGGTTACCATTGTGCCTTCCGAGCTCAAGTAACCACAGGCGAGCACAAATCTTTCTGCAAGAAGAAAAATGGTTATTGTTTGTTCTAACATAGTTTTAAAAATAAAAGATCTGAGATGTGTCAAACCTACCAAATTCGGCCTCAGTCATCTTTAGAGGTTGCTGACTGGGGCCCACAAAAGAATACACCATCTCTGACTCGGTAAGTTTCATCACATTGAAGGAAAACTTGTTCCATTTTTTAATTAAGTCTAAATATTTTTTTTAAGAGAGAGGGGGTTTTCTTCTCTGTGGGCACTAGCTCTTGAGGAGGAGTTGTCTCCTTACATTCGGTAGGGAATGTCCAGTGTTCGCGAGAAGAGAGAAAGAAAATCTTGATTGCCATTCATGGACCCTGGAAGAGGGGCAAAAACGAAGCCCATCTAATTTATGATGGTGTTTGCGCCAAAGGTCAATCCCACGTGCCTCTTTATAAAAGTGCAAAAACCATCATAAGCGCATGGGATTGACCTTTGGAAAACTTATAATTACATTCTACTTGATTTCCTACCCCAATCAAGCAGAATGTGGGGGACTAGCTGATACGACATCAAATATCTAGGTCAAGTTGTATCAGGGTTTAGGTTTGTGAGGCGAGCTCTTCTATAGGAGGGCGAGCTGTGCATTGGAGTGGCGAGCTCTTATATAGGAGTGACGAGCTCTTATATGGGGGTGGCTAGCTCTTATGAGGTAATGGTATTATAATAGCTTGGTGTCAAATCTAGGTTGTGTGATTAATGGAACATTAGGCCCTTGATGGGCTGATATGGGCTATGGTATATGGTATGGGGCCTCGGCGAATTAAGGGCATGGAATGATTGTTCGCCCATGGTTATTATGGTAACTTAAAAAATACGAGAGTTCTAACATCTATGGTAACTTAGCATATATGAGGAATCCTAATTCTAAGTTGGTGGTTATTTATGGTACTGTGGTTTGAATAGTAGACGAGAACCCTAGATTGGGAGTACGTCTCTTGTTTATATAAAGAAGACCAGGCCTCACTTCTACTATAAGTTAATTTTTATCTTACATTGAGATCTCGTATATCATTATTAAAAAGGGACTGACTTAAGCATCGGAGGGCCTATGCTGGGAATGTCCAACTTGGGTTTTGTTTTGTTGGTTGATCAAGTCGCCGGGAGTTCTGTGGAGGTTGATCAGGTCAGTGAGCACGTATTTTAGGTCAGTACTCTCTTTTCTTGGTGAACCAATCTTTTTGGTCGCATCAGCATCATCAACGGGCCATCGATGCGGGCAAAAACACTTTGTTGATCATGAGTCGATGCAGACATCGATCAACAGGGTGTTCGTAGGGCCTCGTCTTTGCTCCTTTGATTGTCGTTCCTTGAGAAAAACCTTAGAACCTTCAAAAATGCCTCCGGGTATGCATAAACGGGCCTCAAACTTAAGAAGATCCTCCTAATATATCAAAAATAAGAGAAAAGAAATACAAGAACTTGGGTTGCCACCCCAGAAGTGCTTGTTCTAAAGCTCGATGACACATACGAGCGACGTCATCTAGGATCCAGAAAGAGGTGACGGTCGTGCCATGCCTTCAAATTTTCCAAAATAAAATAAGTACGAGGATGACGGAAATAAATATTCTAACTTGCTTGGGTGGGCAAAAACACGAGTAGTCAATCACCAAAAAGAGATCGAAATTCAATCGACATTTTTTAATACGAAGCCATCTTTCCTCATCATAATCCTCATGAATTTTATGGTTGAAGTGGGTGTGATACAATGATCGGAACATAGATTATTGCACGAATTTGATAAAGGATAATATCATAGATCGAATCATAGAAATGTGATTCTCAAGGTGCATTTGAGTTATTATATCCCGAATCATGAATTTTGAAAGGTGGGTATAAGACTCATAACCACGTGCATTTTCACTCAACTTTTTAATGAAATTTTACGAAGTAGAGACCACCGACTTGTCTTATGTTAAATTCTAATTGCTCAAATCTACGTACAATGTATATCATGAGATTCTACGTTTATAACATTAATATAGACGTAGACCTAAAGTATCACCGGGCTTATCCCGGTGTGCTATATCCAATGATTAAAACCCTGGACTAAGTGTCTATGACCTAAAGTGTCATCGGGGAAATTCGCTGCGTTTTAGCTGCAGTCAACTTATCTTCGACTTTAAAATTATGAATTCTATGGTTAAATATGCTATTTCTGAGATATATAATTTTTTAAGGGGTATGTCGGTGTAACTATTGAGTATGTTGAGCTCATACCAAATCAACGAAATTTTATTTAGGTACAAATGAAGATATCGAGTGAATGGGAAATGAGGAAGGAAATAAAATTCTTGATGGTTGTTTTATGTTCAAAATATTTTAAATAAAAGTCGAACTAGATGCAAATGGTACTTTAGCTATCAATTTCCCCTGATAGCAATTTGGTTATTTATGTTACGAATTTTTCGCTGTGTAAATTTGAACATTTTGAAATTTTAAATATTTTAATATTGTTATTATGAGAATTCGACGTTTATTGTGATGCCAAGATTTCTTCAATTATTTAAAATGTAATCCAATTTCGATTTAGAGAAATCGGGGTGTTACATCGATAGTTAGATATTTTTTTTGATTTTGTTCGTTGACTCTCAGGTCTCAAGGGATGCGGTCGAGGTCATCGAAGTACCTGCTAGAAGAGTTTTAGTGGTGATGAATATATCAAAGGTTCATTTGGCTTGGTATTATCGGAGATCGATTCAATTGAAGGATTCAATATGTTTCCAGATTTGGAAAATTAAGCAAAAATGAAAATAAAGCAAGTTGGTCGGATGCCTCGGCTGTGTGCCTTAATTGAAAATGCAAGCAACAATGAAAATTAAGCAAGAACAAGCAATGTTTCACCAAGTACAAGCATGCATACACAAGGTACAACTAAGCTTGCATGAACATAAAAACTTGAATAATGCAAATTAACATGAATTGAAAGCATGAATGCATAAAGCAATGAAAATTGATGGGAAATTTTGAAACTTTATGAAAGACAACAAGCAACAAAGCATAGATCTAGGATTAAGCATGAAACAAAGCATGAAAATTAAATTGCAAATAAAGCATGTAAAACACTCAAAATCAAGACGATCCAAGACATGATCTATGATCTAGATGTGTCACTCATCTAGATTCCATAGCCAATTCTTAAGATCTAACATGAATTCAAGGTGCTAAGACAAAAAGCATAAAATGATGAACAAGCATGGAAATGAAGAACAAAGAATGAAATTGAAAGGAAACTTAATTGAATTAATAAAGGAAACAAAGCTTGAATGTAATTGCAATCAAAGTAACAATACAAGGGAGTACTTGAATTCTCCTTGGGCTTACAAGCCCAAGGCAAAGCATGAAAATAAATCTAGATCTAGGAAAAGAAATTAAATCAAAGCTTGAAATTAAATCTAAAACCTAAGAAAGAGAGAATTATCCAAGAGCTTGAGAGTAATTAATCCCAAACCCAAGTTAGGGTTGGGTAGAGAGAGGTGTTCTTCATTGTTGCAAGATGTGGGCTTTATATATTTGTTTGTAGGGGCAAAAACATCAAAAACACCAAAGTTCTCGCAGCCCTCAACGTCGCAGTCGATCGAATGCTGGGGTGTCGATCGACTGCCCTGCTTCTAAGAGGTTGGCTACTGTCCGGCAGTCAATTCGGGGCTCTTTCAGTCGATCTGTTGTCGGTCGATCGACCACCAGTCGGGGGGTCAGTCGATTTGGGGCTTTACAGTCGACCCTGGATGCTTTCGGCTCGAATTTCTCATTTTCCGGTCTAAAACGCCCGCCGAGTGAATATAATCCTTTTAGCCACCTAAAAAACAAGAATTCAAACTTAAAAACCAAAAAATAGCACAAACATCTTCACACTTTGTACACTTTAAGCCTAGAGGCAAATAAACAAGAAAATGACCTAAGAACTAGAATAAACGATTCAAAACGACTAAAAACAATACTAAACTCTAACTAAAAATACTAGGAAAAACAAAACAATTACATGCAAAACAACTACCCCACACTTATCGGTTTGTTCGTCCTCGAACAACGAAAAGAATCGAGAGTGTACATGCAATGAACATTATGTAAAAAAAAAAACCTTGTGCTTATCCTTATTAATATGATGGGATTATCAACATAGACTCGCTATCGTCAAGCATTGCTCGTAGTACTCTTTCTCCAATGCAAGCCAAATCGATGGCCTCCTCTCAAATGGAAATTTGAGGGTGTTCGCTTAATTTGCTCAAGTGTTTGATATGGGACGTGTATACGCTCAAGTTGGTCATTATATGCACCTTGTCAGACTTCACAAATCGGACGCTCAAAATTGCTCATAGTACATGACCAAATAAGAATCGAAAGAGGTCTTTATTATGGGTTGTAATGCAGGCTCATCGGTAAGGTATGGAACATTTGGATATAGTGGCTAACACACGATCAAACGCGATCAATAACACATAAAATCCTAATTTCTAAAACCTGAAGCTTATAATCGATTCATCTTTCTCAATTCACCAAACTCTCATTCAAAACCCTTTCGTACACTCACACGTTTTTCCGACTTTATTTCACAACACTTAGAAGCTTTTTGAATTTCTTATTTTTACTAAACTTAGCCTTTTTGAATTAGGCTTTTCGCTTGAATGCACGCTTTATCACTTTTCGTGATTTGTGTTGGAGTATTATTCTTTTTTTTTTGTATAAGCAACTCAAAACTCGAAACCCACAATCGATTACCCTCACATTTCTTGTCAACTAGTCATACACTCTTACCTCACAATTTATGAAGATATAAGAGCTTAAATCGAGCTCGGCTAACAAGAAGCGGGACATAGGCTCAAGGAGGTTCGTTTGGGATTTCTAAAGTAGCTTAAATATATGGATATGGCCGGAACAAGGGTGATATATGTGCCTCGAGGTCATTTCCAAATTCAATCATGTACGAGCGAAGTCAAGCCTCCTCAATGCAATTTTCATAAAAATGCAAGCAAGCCGATAAATCACACAAGGCAACTCACTAGTTTGCACCAAATTTGGGAGCAAAATCCAAAGAGCTTTTAGAGCGTTGAAATCTTTTCACCAGAGAATGTTGATTATATATATATAGGCGGATTTTGGACGAAGCACAAAAATTCATCTCCTTACACAAGGGTCCAATAACATGTAAAAACTCGACAAGTAAACTATTCAAACTTCCAAGCATGTGGAAATTACTTAAACATGTAACAGACACACAAAAGACACAAAAACCGACTCAACCATATAAAAGCGCAAATAGTAAGCGTCACTTCGCCAAGGTTCGAGTTAAGAAAGAAAAATCATACTTTGTGACACCCGAACCCTAACCACTTACCCACCCCACACTTAAACCTGCAATGCCCTCATTGCATTTTAATGATAATCAAGTAAAAGGAGAGTGAATAGAAACTTCCTTAACCGAGCGAGTTCGGGTCGAGCTCGGTGGGGTCCACTTAAACTTCCAAGTAATCCAAGCGATAACCGAGCATGGCTTGTTTCTCCCGATTCCATGAACACTTTTAGCTTATCAAATCGGCGAAGGTTGGAGTTGGAAAACAAAACACTAAAAGAGAAAATCACACAAAGTCAAAAACAAAAGAAAATATGTACATAAATCAAGATAAAACAAAACCAAACACTAGATAGAACCCAAAAGACAACAAAAATATTTTTAGTTTTTAAAATTTTCAAATGTTTTTGGATTTTTATAAAGTAAGAAAGAAAGAAAATAAAATAAATAGATGGAAAGAACTTGGGTTGCCTCCCAAGAAGCTTTTGTTTTACGTCACTAGCTTGACGAACTCCCTTTTGGTCAAGGTGGAAAGATAACGGGAGGGTCCACTAAAACAATCTTCTCCTTGTCGGGAGGATCCACTCTTTGGAACGTTCTTGGCGCATTGCATAGCTCAAATAAGATCCGCCAAAAAGCAAATATTCCAAATGGGCAATTAAAGCTTGTCTCGGCTAGGTCTTTGGGTGGAATGGTGGTTTTGAAGTGTCCCGATGACTCGTCGAGAAAACTAAAAGAATATTGGCCGACTAGCTTGTTCAACCTTTGATCGACAAATGGGGAAGGGAAATGATATCTCTTGGTAGACACTTTCCACTTCTTAAAATCGATCAACGTCCTCCAACCCATTGTAGCCCTCGTGGCCAACAACTCTCCTTTTTCATCCTCGAAAATGAACATGCCGCTTGTCTTTGGCACCAATTCAATGGGATTCACCCACTCGCTCTCGGAGAGTATGAACATTAAGCCTTCCCACAACAATCTCCAAATCCCGGCTCTCATCATTTCATCAAAACTCAAATTCAAAGGGCTAACTCTCTCAACCACTCCGGGTCTCCAATCAATAGCATCCTTCAGAATTTTAAACCCTTCAACTATCCTCTCCTCCTCTTCTTCTCGGTGCAAATTTGCAAGGATAATAATCGACTTGCTCTCCTCTTCCTCCTCAAGACAATCGTCAATTTTCCCAAGCTTATCATCAATAACCCCCACCTCTCCCTCTAAAAAGTCGTTGTTGCCCTCAACGACACATCGAGAGTCATCCACACACAAACCAGGGTCACATAGAGGCACAATGGGCTCATCATTAAGAACAAGGGGCTCATCATCAAGAAACAGGGGCTCATCATCCTCACAACACTCCTTAAAATAGGCTTCCTGGACAATATCTTCCTCAATGCTCCTATCCTCCATATAAACCCGTTCAACCATGGACTTGAGGAATTCCATATATACCCATTCTTCACAAGATTATTTTGAAGTAAAAGGTAAAGGGTCAAGAGGAGTAAAAGCATTCGGAAATGAAAACATGTCCTCTTCCGACGGCGAGACACCCGTATTCTCAATCACCCCACACTTATCAAAGATCACGACCGGAAAAGTATGTGAAGGTGGACTTGAGAATTATCGTTGAATTGCAATAGGTCCGGATCGGAGGATGGAGTAGGAGTAATCACCGGGATAGATGTGAAAAATGGGTCCACGGGAGTGGAATCAAGAGGGGTATGAGTCGGCGGTGGAGCAAACGATGGTGTAGCACAATTGGGTTCCGCGCTAGACATTTGAGCGATTTGAGCCTCCAACACCGCCATTTTCTTAATCAACTCAATCTCCTTAGATGATAAAGGTGGAAGCACCTCATTAGCATACGTTGGTGGAGGACATTTTGGCTCGGGAAGAGTAAACGCCCCCACAAAGGGTCTATTAACATCTCTCAGAGTGCGAATAGGGGGGCCACTGGAGACAATAGAGATCGGTCCTCCAAACAACTCGTAAGTCTCAAGATCCTTAGAGGATAAAGCCATGCGTGCCTTAGAATGCGTTGCTCGCGAAGATTTTGGCTCGGGAGGATGAAAAGTCCCTAAAAAGGGTTGGTTGAAATCTCCCATAGTGCGGATAGGGGATGCATCAGAGCTCAAACCTCTAAAGTAAGAATAAGCATCGAGATCTTGGGCATTAGTGGTGGCAACAATCGGGGCTTGATTGAAATTGGAGGTACGAGAATCGCCTTACAGGCCGGGATTTAGAATTCCACCACCCACATTTCCACTCGGATACATATTCGGCATAGGATTGACATTATAAATGGGGGCG